>JASFAT010004251.1:0-19504 GCA_031353405.1 Baronia brevicornis | reverse complement strand
TAATTATTCCATATCACTAATTTTTTTCAATTTACATTAAGTATCTTATAAGGCATTTTACTAACTTATAGCTCATGAACCTTTAAGGGATAATTCAAAGCCTCTGTTTATGATTTATACATATTATATTGTTATAGAGCTATGATATGGAAAAAAATCTGTCAAAGAATATTTAATTTTTTGACAAAATCTTGCCTGAAGCATCACACTCTCACAAACTGCCGCTCTGAACTGGGCCAGCTGTTAGTAGCAGCTTCGCTATGTTGCTATTGCGCTCCATTAATGAACTTCGACTTCTCTTCTTCCCTTAGATCGTTCACTTTGATAACTAATCCCCCTTCCTTATGACTTTGAAACTTTGAAACACAAACTCATCTGCAGTGCCAATGATGTAGTAAATGTCCGTGGTCGGCGGTACTTTCTTACCAACAGGCAAATATGCTAGCATATTTTCCTACATTTTATTCTATAAAAATGTAATACTTAAACTATCTTAGTACTCATAAAAAATTGTAGACCATAAAAAAGTTTCTAGAATTTAATTAATTTCAAAATGGCGGATTTAAGAGATGGTTCAAACCACCGCCCCACTCACAAGTGGAGCCGCTAACCAATTAGTTTTACATCAAGATAGTCGTAATTATGGTTCATATAATTGAAAGGCAAACTCATGTAAAACTGTACAAAATTAATGTTTCTCCTGTAATTTAAATGTAAACCCTTTAAATTAAACACTCAATCAATCAACGTCATACACGGTACACGTCCTGGATCCGTCAAGAGTGGAATTAAGTAAAATACCATGTAATTGCATATCAGGCAATATAAAATCATGCAAATACATAACATAGTTATCATCAAAATATGTACTTAGTATATTTCATGTCAAGTGTGCATGTAAATCGTTTCTGGGACTAGTTAGTTTGCAGATTAATTTTACAACAAATTGGAGGTAATATCTGAAATTTCAAACCAAGCGATTTTCGCATAAGTAACAAGTATTCTACCATTTTTTTTATTCTGTGTGCGTCAAAAAATATTGATCAATACTGGCCACTTGTGACTATAGACGAAAAAAGTAAAAAAAATATCATGAATAATACTATGGACTTTTCCCGCCAACTTACATCAGTGACGTTGTTTTTATTTCATTTTCATAATCTTATATTATATTATTGTCAATTATATCGTTTAATTGTGGTGGTGTATTATACAATATAGTTTGATTAAGGCGATTAGTGAAGTGATATGAAATCAACGCATGTATTGTGACTTTTTAAGTTGATTGAAAAAGTCCATAGAAGGTTTTGGTAGAATAGCCACCATTTTATCAAGACGTAACGTGATAAGTGCGCACATAAAAATACGTTGTTTTACTTTTTACGTTAATAATGATAAGAAAAAACAGCCTTGCTTTAATATAAGCATAGCAAATCAATACTGAAAACTAAAAACGTATCTAATTGCATATGAAGAAAAACAATAGATGTTTAATATTAATTATTAACACACTTCGACTTATCAACCTTGGAGTTGACGCCTATTTGATGTTCCAACGCCCGTTCATTAAGAAACGTGTCATTAATAAAAAGAACAAAGACAGTATGTAACATCGATTAATTTCAGTTCTCACAACAATAAGTGTTACAATGCTAATAGGCATCAGAGTTCGGCATAGATTAATGAGAGCTGTGAGAGCTCAGGGGCACCATAAGACGTCTACGCCGAAAGGGTAAACGTACTCCTGTAGTATGTTTCGGGGTTCTTCCCCGTTACACGGGACTCTTCTCTAGGAGATACCGCTCCTAGAGCCCTTGCATGCCACTATCAGATATGGCAATTTTAGTCTCGGTTCTTAAAGGCTCTTCACAGGAGCAAGCTTTCTATACAGTAGTCAAGCATTGTTTATATTCCTGCCTGACAACATCTTTTATTGTTAATTTTAATTAAAGAAATGAAGTTGACTTTTCCGCATTAATGCATTAAGGGGCCAGCGAAGGATGCTTTGCCCACGCAAACGTAATACCAAAATTATTTGCAATTCTACTATAATATCCCAAATGTCCCTATTGTCCCTAATGTCCTAATAAGGACATTTGATAGATATCCCAAAGACCCTAATGTCGGTACTTTGATTAAGACAGTTTATATAGGTTCCTGACAAATTTTATTTTAAAATATTAATCCGAAAATAAATACAAGCAAACTCCACCACCATCACCTTTTTACGGTGTAAACGATATATTCCCTCCTTATTTGTTTTGCATTAAAAACAAAAATATTTTAATTTTTTACAAACAAGTTTTACGTTCACGTCATTTTCCAATTAATATCTCATTAGCGTGTTTAAAAAGAATTCTAATAAAACGTATTCTTAAAAAAAGCATTTTAAAAAAATTCAATACTCCCCGAAAATGTACATATGCCTACAAAAATCACAGAGATCATTTGTCAAAGTCATTGAGTCAAATGGCAGTTGTTCATTACTCTAAATATTTGAAACGCAAACCTTTTAACGAAGTTGTGCGTTATAATCAATCCAATTAAGGGAGGAAACAATAAAATGTAACTGCCATTTACAAGTAACGTTTTTAAATTTTAAATCAATTAATTTGTTACTTTACAAACCTATTTTATGTGGAAATGTGTCAATTATATCTAAGTTTATGATACTCAGTGGGTTTAAATGAATAGAACGGGAAATATAAAACATATAGATACATATAAATGTTGTCCAATATTTTTTTTGTATTATTAATATCATATTGGCTATGCCTACGAAATTTAATATCGCAAATTGAGGATATGGTGTGGTAACGTTGAGAACATTGTGTTAGTAATAGGCGTTGCTTAAAATATAGTATCGACATTTTCCAATCATCTAAATGATAAGCTCTTTCTAAATGATAAATAAATTAACCTGTGTTAGATGTTTATTAATTATCATGGACATTCAAAATGACTTCATTGTTAAATACCATTTATATGGTGTAGAAAATAAATATATTTTTTTTATGGAATAATTAAAAGAGCATACGAGTCACCTGTTGGTAAAAACTCACAGCTGCCACCAGCATCAGCAATGGAAATATTCAATACTTATCCTCATAACATGCTACGTATATAAATATTTTTTAGTCTTTCTATGAATATAATATATATATATATATATATATATATATATATATATATATATATATATATATATATATATATATATATATATATATATATATATATATATATATATATATATATATATATATGTATATGTATATATATATATATATATATATATATATATATATCTCTTCTTCTCTTCCTATTCTACATGCTGAAATAAAGTATTATGTTTGCAAGAACTTCGCTATATATAAATACGAGCGGTCGCTCAGTGGTCACACATCTGTTGCGCTGCCAATTACTGCACCCGGTTCTGAATATTTCTATTATTAAGTTGTCCAATCGACCTTCCCCGAGGCGACAAGCAACCAAATAAAATTATCAATGTTAGCATCTGACACCGATAACATAACGGCAACTGTAGGGCGCCTTAACTTCCTGTTTTGCAAGGATAAACCCTAAATTCTATATTAATCTATATATTCCAACTAAAAATTACAATTGGATTTGTATTTACCTAAACAAAAACGAAAGTTAGCAAAAAACATTCCCTTTCTTAGAAAGAAAACGTTTCTCTTATATGCCCTGTGCATTTAACATAATTAGCATTTCGGAATCTTTTTTAAAATTTATTTTGGTGAACAATGTTTTTTTAAAAAAGGGAATACATTTTTCCCCATAATAAACGTGTAATAATCAAATGAAAATGTTTTTATTTTGTAAGTATAAAATAAAGTATGATAATTTTTTTAATGTACATATATTAATATGTAAAAATAATATGAAAATATGAAGATTTGATCGCGGATTTGAGCACCAAACATTATGGTATATCATTGAAAACCCCCTTATTAATTTAATTATTATAACCAACTATTATTTTAATTAACATATATTAAATTTTTACCTATGTATTATACAAAAAAAAATTAAGAAATTAGTTTTGGTCTTACTGTACTTTTTTATAAATGTTATATATATATATATATATATATATATATATATATATATATATAATTAATAATATATATATATATATATATATTATGCAGTCTCAAAAAAAACCACTTGTGTGTGTCAACCCTACACTAGTAATATTTCGTAAGTCTCGTGTGACATTACCATATAAACGATTTGATCGCGACGCGATTATGATCTATCTATCAAGAGCCGCCGGTGCTCCGCGGTCAATTAGAACGGTCACAATGAACGGGGCTAGATAAATCATCGTGTTCACTATTGACAATACAACTTACTTCACTTATTCACGAGATTATAGTCTCTCGGTGCTAATGCTAAGATTATTATTTCTTTAACCTTACAGCTTAAATAATAACAGATTTTTTTTGATTTCAAGTACTGAGGATATAGGTTATTGGGCTGCAGTTAGGGTTGTGCTTTTTTAAAAAATTAAATTTTATTTATTTCGTCTGTCCCATAACAAAACCTAATACGGTACATTTTTCAAGACTCTTTTATAATCTTAAAAAAATAAACAAAGGAAGTTCACCCTATCTACAAATAGTTTATTTTTGCCATTTATAATTAAGATAACTTAAAATATATATATATATATATATATATATATATATATATATATATATATATATATATATATATATATATATATATATATATATATATATATATATATTATAGTATGGCACGCTAGTCACGATACTAAAGACAATGGAAATATGTCCTTCTTTCATTTATGTGTATCCACCAAACATTTTAAAATACATAATCATCATCAACAGAAGGGTTTTATTAAGCCAAAAATATATATTCTGTTTACAATCTGGTTTCATATTAATATAATAACAGATATTAGTGACGAAATTATGTTCAGAATAAAGAGTGTCTTCACAACATCTTGCAAAAGTTAAAAGCCTGTCGTACAATTTATTAAATAAATTTGTAGTCTATGCACACATATAGATGTGGAACAGATAATATAAAATATTTATTGCTTCTGTTAATTTGGCAATACACACCAATACTAAATCAAAGAACTTATTAATTAATCAAATGTATAAATTAAAATGTTTTGACAACAAATGTGCGCCTTAGGTTTTGTTATCTTAATAATCTGGTAAAGACAATGATAAAGAGGCTTAATAAATAAATAAGTTTTAGAAATCCAACTAGGTTTGTTTCATTGACTCAGTGACGAAGCTACTGTTTACGAAATCCGTGAAAAGTCAATGATTGCAGATTCTGTACCCCGTAGCCATACAGCTGTTATGTCCTATACATATATAGGCTGTATAATAATAAAAACAAGAGAAAAATTAAGCGTTTAGATAATTTTAGAGAATCAACCAGCTTCGTTCATCGATATATTAAATTGAGAAAAAAATAAATTGTACAAACAAAATCCTTGCTTGATAATCATCAAATCACGTCATATTTTATACCGTCACAAAAAGTTAAGTGACAGCATTTTTTTTTGTTATCTCATTCTTTCCCCTCTGACTTCCCTTCCTATTCTCATCTTACTTTAGTCTTAGACGAGAAATCTGCAGTGTCCTTTGTATGACATTAGGTGTTTTATGCACAAATAGAAAAAAAAATTGGTCGCTTGGAGGCTAGTTGTGAAACATTGACGACGGCTCGATATCTACCTAGATAGAGTCGAGCGAAGGGGAGCGGAACCTGAATCGAGACGAAGTTTCGGTCTATGATTTCACAGCCATACCTCATTGGATGTTTCACATCAAAAAAAAATTGGTGGTAGAGATTTTAGGTAACCAAAGGATTGAGAACCTATTTTAAAATGTGCGTTTTTTGTTCGCAACATTTATGAGGACCAACGTCTTAATATCGAAACCCGAAAATTTCCGAAGCATATCTAGCTGATTTGCCACAAACGGTTCCCTATCAATAAACTGATCATGTCGGACGATGCTTTACTTTTGTATTTGTATCATAAAGCTCCAAGCCACTTAAGTATACAGGCCACACAATACTTTTTACGAAAGTGTTATTTATCAATTATATGAAAATGTATTAAATCTACTTTAGACCGCATCGTCTGAAGTAGACTAATACATTAAGTAATATTATAAAAAATAGAACAGTAAAGCTACTCGTACATTTGCATATTTTTTATCAAATCGACTAAAAAACCTTTCGTTTGCACCGTTAATCGACGTAATTTGTAAACAGGTCAATGGCATACCTACAGCAGGACATATTTTTTGTTGCGTACAAATTGCGCAACAAAGTATATCCATAATATAAGCTTTATTATAAATCTCATCTAATAATATATGGATGTAGAACATCTCAGAACATATTTAGATTATATTATACGTATACGATTATATTATATTATACATAATGACGATATTCCATATAAATTTTCAACTTCTATTTCAACTCTTTAGGGGAGTGAATTTTAAAAGTTCTTCCTTAGTGCTCAACTAAGTTACGTAAGAAAGTTTTGTGTAAAATTTCACGCTTTTGTACCAATCACTAAACGTTCAATGTCGGTTAGTAAGCGTTAGAGTTATTAAAATATGCAGAATATTTTATTAATCGATATCGATATTACTGAGGATATAGGTCATTGGGCTGCGGTTAGGGTTGTGCTTTTTTTACAAAGTCAACTTTCATTTCGTCTATTCCATAACAGAACCTAATAAGTTCCATTTTTTTCCAAAAATCAATTTGTTTATAATCTTTAAAAATGTTATTTAAATATGCTGAAAATATTTATCGATTTTTATCGATAATATTACATTGTATAAAGACAAATACGGACGCTTTATATCTTTGCGAAAACACTTAAATATATCTTGCGCAGTTGATGCTTCCGAGATTTTACGAAAGTCGTCACTGTAACCGAATCGGCTAGGACACCTTTTCTCATCCCATTTTATGTTTTTTTTGTGCGTTGCCGGACACGGGACTTCCCATTCCCGCAAAACAAATATTAACCCACCACACACGTCCAAGAAATATCCAGCCTCGGAATAAATATCTGTACCTAATGCATATATTTATCTCGATACTCCGTAACCACACCACTGAGCTAATTAAGTCGTTGTTAAGATATTTTTTTTTATTTCATATTATCAAGTACCGTTCTTTATATCTACGAATGCATTCAACTTATTATATATTACTTAGCAGTTTTTTAAGTATGGAATCGCAAAGGCAAAATTTATATATCCTAGAATATCGTAAGTAAATATTCTAGAAGGTCATTTTGCAAATTATTCGTCTTGGAGACACACCATTCAAAAAATTATGCTTATGACACTCAAAGTTTTTTTTGTTGCAATTTACAAAATTGTGCAATAAATATAAAACCTACAAATATAAAAAAACATACGAATAAACAAAAACAAAAATCACTGAGTATTTTTAAAAACTGTTGTTTTTCTATAAATTTGAATAACATTTCATGAGACACTTCCAAACAATATAATTATGCAAAAATATTCAATAACATCAGATAATGAATACGATTATCATTCAGTAGGTAGGTACACGGTTTTCTTTTGTATTTGTTCACACATATTGAAACTAAAGAGCTAAAGATTGCAATTTAGTTTTAAGCTTATTATAGCGAAGAACTAAGTAAAAGTAATGAACAGGACTTTTCCCGCCAACTTAGATTGGTGACGTTGTGTTTTTATTTCATTTTCATAATCTTATTATCAGTTATATTGTTTAATGGTGGTGGCGTATTATACAGTATAGTTCGATTAAAGCGTATAAGTGAAGTAATATGAAATAAATGTGTGTATCGTGACGTTAAGTTGACTGAAAAGATCCATAGAAGGTTTTGGTAGAAGAGCCACTATTTTATCAAGACGTAACGTGATGAGGTGACTAGTTATAATTCAAAAGATTTGATGTTATAGTTTTTTACTTGACACTGGCATAATAGTTATAACTAATAGCCATCAAAGAAAAGAAAATATTCAAATGATCCATTAAAATAATATTCTAAGTTTATTTGCATTTTTTTGGGATAAAGAGACAGACGAGAAAGCGTGTCGCCTGATAAAAATCAATACTATCCATAGACATGCAGAAGCATTGCTTTGAGAAATACGAGTAGCTACATGGGTCGGCTTCTTTTTCGAACTTTTTAAAATAATTGCGAAAATCATGTTTTACTTTACACATACGGTGACATTTTAATCATCTAATTATATGTATGTATTTTCTTGTTCTAGTTTAACGTCTATTACGCCCATAATTCATACTCGTACACATGTAATATGTCATTTCTGTGACACGCCGCTCTCGTTATGATAGTGCAATATAAAGCGCAGATACGTGTCAGGTGTGGCATGTCCTTTATAAGGGCTTTTATTGGACGTACCGTTGGTTTATTTTCTATTTAACCAGCGTTCAACGTAATCAGTGTCAAAAAATCCAAATAAAATTTAAATTTTCTGATTGTTATATTTATATATTTTCACGCCTATCCCCCACAGGGGTTGGCAGAGACCACAGAGCTTCATCCGCTACCAATCTTCGCAGCGAGACGGCTATCCATTTATAGCTTCTCGCCCTCGTGAGAATCAGGACGTGACGGGTGGCGAACCACGTCGCCGTCTTTTTCAACAAATTATGTATATTAAATTCGCTTTTAGTGAATCCCACGAGCCGCAAGGGAGGATGAAGGTCAGCCTCAGCAGAGCCCTGCATGCTAAGGTAAGGCACCATAGTACCCGGGGGAGCTCGATTCCGGGAAGGTCGGCACGCTTGCGACTTAGCTCGCCCTTAGCCACGCATCCATTGGCACGGCAGACCTTGGCAGGATTGGCGGTGGTTTTCTGATTGTATTATTGAAATAACTGTATTTTCCTAAGCTTTTTTATTGTAAGCTTTCAACAATGCTCATAAACATCCATATGAAATTATTAAAGTTAACAAATTTGTAGTATCTTTTGATTTATTTGTGATACCATAGCCTTTGCATTATTAAAGCTCATATATAAACCTATTTGCACAATATCACAACTCAAAGACCCAAAGCGAAATTATTATCAGTTAAGCTGTTCTTGGCTAACATTAGAACGAGCTGAAGAATAAGAATATTCTAAAAAAGAAAAGATGGACAACTATTTTTAGTTCTGCAAAAACTTTTTTTTATTCCATATTATAATAGGTCGGGGTCATGTAAGTAAATAAAAGTAATTGAAATATTATTAAATGACGATAAAAGTACCGTTCTCTATGTCTTATAATGCATTCAACTTATATAGTACGTGGCAATTAATTAAGTATGGAATCGCAAATGCATAATACACGAAATAATTAGCGGAAATTACTAGTGTAGTAGTATTGAACTGTGTTGATTTTTTCTGTAGCACGAATGAACCGGCTTATGTGAGCCACTAACACGTAATTCATAAATCGTATAAATATAGCTTTGATACTGCACTTAATTGAGTGAGTTTTGAGATGCAGAGACCCATTTTCAAATCATCCCTTATCCCACTCCTTTTTTTTTAACAGCCCATATACGTCCCACTGCTGAGCACAGGCCTCTCCATATCTGGAGGGACAGACGTTAAACCCACCACGCTTGTCCAATGCGGATTGGCGGGGTTACCAGACTCGGAATAAATATTTGTAATCCATACATATATTTATACCGATGCGGGGATCGAACCCGTGACCATTGACTCCGCGGGCGGAGGGCCCCGCTACTGAGCCAATTGGCTCACTCCTTACACTCATGTTATTCTTCCGCTTTCCCTATGACAGGCAATGTGTGCAATGTACAGTGGCCCCGGTGTAGCGGATGTCGAAATCAGTTATGAGTAAACGATAAAAATACCCAATAAATAAAATACATTTACAGTATTTCAAAATAAACGCGTACAACTGTACCCGGTGCAAACAAGTTGTTATCGAGCTTTATGTCCCGCATTCTCCGTTTCGAGATCACTCAAGCAATATGTTACGCAATAATACAATGTCATGTTGTAAACCGTAAGATTTACCGGTAATCGGTAAAAACCGGTTCTCAAGTATGGGTGTTGTCTGGAAGCTCTCATTACTGTGTATTATGCCCTTGGGGTAATCTTTTATTTATTTATTTAAACTTTTTTGTACTAAGTGCACAACAATCGGATTTAATGGCATGAGTATTCTTTTCCAGTCAACCTGCGGGCAAAACTGAGAAAATTGGTTGAGGGTGGATGCAGCTTTTAATAAAATAAACTAAAAACTACTTATTTAAATTTAACTACACCATCATTATCATTATCATCAAGGCATTACTGCCTTAGCCTGGTGCAATAAATTTTACAGTCGGATCTTAGTTTGCCTTTTTCTCTAGCCTCTCACAGCGATTGCCTTTAACTCATTATCGACTCTATCTGACCATCTGAGCTTAGGCCTCTACGACAGATGGTCGTAGAAGCCGTGGAAGGCTGTTTGCCGTCAAGAAGGCGTTTAGGTACTCTAGACTCGTCCATCCTAACGTCTAGCCTAACGACGGCGTTCAATTTTGATGGTTTTGAGGACGTTTCGCTCATTGCAATTTAACTACATACAATATACATATTAATACATACAATAATTAAATATCGGATAGTTTAAGCTTATACAATGGGGAATCGATAAGGGGGACTATCGATATTCTGTCTTTCTAAAGCCCGATGAGTATTTACAGTAGGTACGTGTAGATACATTTTCAAAACGTTAAATATTGGGAATGGACTGGCTTGTCTGGAGAAGAACCTACCTTGAAGGCAAGGCTATAATAAAGTGCTCGTTGATTTTCGAGTCTAATCTTTACTAGAATTCAAACTTTTTATTTAAGAAAGAAAATATAGTACAGATTATTTAACTGCAGAACCAAAATGATTAATGGAACTAAATATAATTTATTAGTAAGAGCACAAAAAAACCTCTTGCGTTGTTTCTTCTTGCCCAGAGCACCGATTTGTTTCCGAAAAGGTGATGTTTTATTACTTTTAATATTGAGGTCAAAAAGAATTTCTTGTGAACCGGTTTTGAAAAAAAATACTTTTATAAAAACACTCACTTTGAAAAACTGACTTCTGACAGCTTTACTATTTACTAATCTATTTACTTCCCTCTCTTCCTCATCACATATTATCTAAGAACAGATAATACTGTTGTGCCATCTTCAGCCACTATCTCTGCAATGCCCTTGGCGTCGTAAACTACTAAAGGAGGCAGTGATTGCTTATCATCATTTAACACGCTTGCACGTTTAACTACCACCATAAAAAAGTATATATGCATGTAAAGAAAGCATTCACCATCTATGTTTGTAGTTGTATTTATCGCTTATAACTCTTGTCATTTTATCGATAAAGTATCATCATACTCCTGAAATTATGTCTTATTCACGCGTATAAACAATATTGGATATAAAAACTCATTAACATAAAATGTATTTTTTATTCAAAAAGAACACCTACAGTGATATTGGCGTAAAAGGTTAACTTTATTTTTTGCAAATTAAGCGATTTCTTTAGGTTAAATTCATTTCGACATTATAAGGTGCAAGAATAAAATTAACACAATTTAGCGGCTTCTTACAAAGTATGAACGCATCAGATTCCCACGGCTTTCGACGGATGTTACCTGTATATAAGATCCGTTATGGTACAATTAAGATGGTAGAAACTGGTTTTCTACAGTCATCAACTGCCAATATCAGTCTATTGATTGACATAGTCTTCTGGCATTGGTAATTGGTCTTTTTAAAAAAGACTAGCAAGTTCTTCTCATATAACTAAAGTTTTTGATAACCATTCCAAATAAACTAAAAACGCTTGTATTGAAAAATATGGTTTACATAATCTAATGGTAGGCAGAATCGAACTAACTTGGGCCCATGGGGTTATTTTTGAGTAATAGTTAGAGACATTTATATAGAACCACTTTAGGTGATATAGATTTTACTGTCTGGTTCCCGATATAAACAAGTATAATTTCATTTCATCTGTATATATCCTAAGCAGCGACTATGGAAACAAATATCTACGATGGAACCAAAATAAATAAATAATTAACGAAATTTGTACGCCATAAGTGAGAATGTGATGGAGCTTTTAAACGTCTTTTTTCATCTTGTTTCACCTCACATTATGCGAATAAAGAATTATTATTAATATTATTAAAAACCAATGCTATGAAATGACAACCAATAGTATGAATTGAAAACCAATGGTATGAAATGAAAATCAATGGTATTGAAAACCAATTATGAGATCACACACAACACCTCTTAAATTGAAAAGGGTAGAACACTATACCAAGCAGTGGGCAGCATTCACGGCACTTTTTAAAAAAAAACACAAATGTATTACTGCTGTGTGTTCTTGGGTAAATGACAGTAAACCCACACGATTGTCCAAAGCGGGTTAACGGGATATTCAGACACGGAGTAAATACCTATAGGCCATACATATATTTATCCGAATACATTCATGGACTCCAAAAGCCTTCACTCTGAGCCAATTATGGAGTCATATTACAGCAATTATTCACGAGTATAATATTTTCTTATATTTTATGTATTTAATTATCTTAACAGAATTTATCTTATACGATGTATATTTATTCTTAACTCTCACTCAATTTTTTACAATAAAGTTATTAAAAATATAATAACATTGTAACTAAAAGTCATTATAATATTATGTAAAAAAATAATATAAATTATTCAAAAACAGAACGATTTAAAAGTCAAATGTCGCCTACAGCAATGTTATATCAGGTGATTACAGTTACATTAATAATATATTTTATTTACATTCGGATTCAGAGAGTTCAAACATTAAAAAAACCCGCGTGGATACCTTCAGCTACTTTAAATGGAGCACACGAGGTCGTCAACTTTTAATAAAAAATGTCAATCAATTACCATATTATTTAGTTCGACTGTATTCGGCCTTAGGGTTTCCGCAATCTATAAATGTAAACGCCCGAAAATTGTAGATATGTATTTGACAAATTAATATTATTATTGTAACTATTATATAATAATATATTTAATTTAATTATGTACATCCTACACTATCATTATCAATACAGCCATAACAACCTAAGGCTAGACATTGGCTTCCCTCAAAATTAAGGAGTTGTAATGTTGAGAAAGGGTTATCTTCATGCTTGGTGGGCGGGTCGGAGATGGCAGAAGAAAAAAGTTACAAAACAAGAAGAAAAATTGTTCAGCATATTTCTAAATGTGACATTATTCTCGATTGAGGCATTATTAAATTTTAACACATTGAACTAAAATGCTTTTCAGTTAACAATGGCAATGGCTTTAATGTCATCAGCCAATTAAGCTATTAAAAAAATCTTTCGTTAATATTAAATCTCTCGATAAATGTTCAATGTACATCAATATTTAAATTGTTTATTTACAGATCATTTGTAATAAATCGGTAAAAAGCTAACTCTAATGATAATTATCTTTCTGATAATTAGAACTTGAACTTCAATTTGTTCATTGTTTAAATGACACGAAAACAATCATAATTTGACTCTTCAAATTCCCACCGAGAAATGCCTGATTTAGACTGTTAATTTCAGATGAATAAATTGATTGATCGAAAATTTGAAATTAATATTAGCATATATTACTCCTGGTACATTGCGATATAAAATAAAAATTTAATTAAAAATAATGAAATCTTTAGAGAATTATAATAAATAACAAAATAATATCGCAAATGTCAAAACTGTGTTATGGAATCGATTATTTATACCTACAAAAATAAAGTTGTGTATAAACATATCGTTTCCTGTAAGACTTTATTGTTATAATTTAGTATTTACAGTGTTTATTATTTTGTTGCCTGTATGTGTAGTTCCCGGCATAGAATACCACTATCCCACTTATTCCCGGGTGTGTAGATAGAAGACGATATACGGAAAAACTTAATTAAGTTTATGTCTGCCGTAGCAAAAAGGTGTTAAATATTATGAAAAGAAATAGGTAAATAAATAGAAGGATAAATTTATTCTTGTAGATATAACTTAGGTACCCTAATCCAAATATAAATAATATATAAATACACGCTCAACACTTTTATATTAATAATATTTAAGTGATAATTAAAGTATTCAAATGTAGATATGATGTAAAAAAATAACCTCAATTTTTTTGTTTTACGCCAATACTGAAACTAGATATTGGACGGACAAACTTAAAGGCTGGCAACGCTTCCGTGACTCCTGCGGTGTCGCAGTTGTCTATGGTCGGCGTTGATCGCTTTCCATCAGGCGGCACGCTTGCTCGTTTGCCCTCCTATCCCATAAAAAAAATGTAAAGAAATATCTTATTTTTTTTTTGTTTCACGCCAATACTGAAAATACCAGTTTAAATATTTTCAAAAAAGAATCATCAGCAGGAATTAAATTATCATATGGAAAAGCATTTCTAACCAAATGGAGTCTTGCGTACGCCATGACACATATATAAATGTAAAGAAAGTGAGAGCAAACGCGTTTAATACGTCAATGCCGACTTGTTTACACGTTCATGGAGGTTGGACGTGACCAGTCTCATTCAAGTTGCAAATTCACATAAGGCCGCCATGTGATTAATCATGATAAGACCCATTTAAATTTGCAAACCGAAATGCCGACACAATTAAAACTATCTGATCTTATTTAAATTAAAGTAAGGTTAATTTGTAAGAGATTTTTATTATTTTTAAAGGACAAAGATACAGTAGCAAAATATATGTAATAATAACTTTAAATATTACAAACTAAACAACAATTATTATAATAATAATAATTCTTTATTTGCATAATGTGAGGTGTAACAAAATGAAAAAGTCGTTTAAAGCTCCATAACAATGCAACTGATGGCGTACAAATTTCATTGATTATTTATTTATTTGTTCATAATGTCAACTCTACATAAACTATATACACGTATAGACACATAGAAATCGAAATACATAAGTCGCTTATGGTTACAAAGCATAAAATTATTAATAAACTGTTACATTGTGAAACTAACGACATTATTCCAATGTTAATTCTAGATATACCAAGGTAACATGCAAGACAGAAACTAAATATAACAAAGAAACTAAATTATAAGAGAAAAGAAATAAAAGAAAAAACGTAAAGAAAGAAGAAGAAAACCACGCTAAGTTCGGCTTTGCCGGCGCCAGCGTCTGATTAGCTTAGTCCGCCATTAGGCAACACCCCTTAATTTTAACGTAGTCTAATGTACAGCAGTTGTCAACAATGGTCGCCTCGTAGGATACCCACGGGAAACAATGAGACGGCCCTAATCTATGCCGGGAATCCCATAACAAAAACATGAAATATAACCGAATATTTATAAAAAAATATATTATATTTATGAAACAAAATGTATAGAACATTCGAAAACAAATTTAAAAAAAAATCTTAAAACGTTATTATCCTTAGTACCTTTCCTTAATACCCACATAACGCAAAGCTTTTAAATATCAGTCGAAAAAGTAAACGTTAAGACTAATTTCAAGTTTTTACTTAAAATTCTTTTCTTTAACTTTCTTATAACAACAAACAAAAACATGTGGATGTAAACAAAGAAACCAAGAATTACACAAGAAATTATTCATCTGTACTGTGTTCGTAAAGTATCAAGAACTAGTTATATATCAAGTAAATAAACACTAGGAGTTATTCCTAGAATCCGTTAAAATTGTTTATAACAACTTCAAGATCATATGCTAGAAATGATTAACATTTTTAATGGTCAATTAACATCTCCGCGATGAAATGTGGAATATCTCCAGGGAAAATACTTATTTCCTCCGCAGAATATGACATGTACAGGTCTTACTTGACGTGTCTCATTAATACTGATGTGACCACATTCCTTCAAGTTATTTATGCATTATATTCATTTGTTGGATGAACTTGATAATTGCTAGATAGAATTTTGTATGCTTTCGAGCTTAAATAATAATGTGGCTACAATATACACGAGTATATTGTAGCCACATTATTATTTAAGCTCTTTCAGCTTTATTAAGCTGAAATTAAATGTATATACGAATATACATTTAATCAGAGAATATCTCAGTGATTAACGTACATATCTTTTGAGTTCAAATCCTGGTTCAATGTAAATTTGAGGATTCTTAAGGTCGTTGGGCAGGCAAATAAATAGTCACAGCGCTCTAGTATTACTGTTATCTATTACCATCAGCCTATGGAGAAAAGAGAGGAAAGGAAGAAAGCAACAATAATAACTGTATGAATAATGAAAAATCCAAAGACTAAGAATCCAGTTAATTGACATAATCAACCGTCTGTTGTTTCAAAACGAAATCCGTTTATTATCTGTAATTTGACAACTTACGGCTGAGTGGGTCCTACCCAACAACATTCCATAAACAAAAGTCGAATGATATCTGTCAAAATTGACAGGAACAAATAACAATTGGCGAAATGGCCATGACACGATCTGTCAAATCGACGGTCAGAAAACGTGTTAGAGAGATTAATTGTTAGTATAACATATTTTCCTCTTCATATTAAAGAAGCCATCTCCTTCCCTGTAGTCTGACTAAGACTTAATAAACATTTTTTTAACAGCAAGACGAGCCACGCAGCACGACCAGGCAAACGAGCCAGTGGGTCACCTGATGGGAAGTGAAATATAGTTAGCCTTTTAACATAACATAAAAATAACATTAAGATAAAGACAATGCTTCTTACATTACTAGTATTTTTGTTAACCATTCTAATTTAGATAATAAAGCTTGTGCTACGAAAAATATGATTCATGTTAATAATTCAATGGTAGATGTAATTTTTAATGTTGACTATTTTATAGATAATAGGGGCCTAAAAATTTAAAAAAACTAGTTCGGAAATTACTATTAAAGATTATAATACTCCTTCATCGTTTATTAACTATTATGGAGTCTGGGAATACCATGGAGTGTTGTGGTAAAATATGTTGATAATTTTCGCTACAGTTACAAATCTCATATCATTTCTTAATAATATCTATAATAATAAAATAAAATATTTTTAAAGTGATTCATCACAATACTAATACAGTGATATACTGTATCGAAGTTGCTTACAATGATTCATATCGTAGGATTGTCACCAGTTTTGGTGTTGCCACTGATTGATTTATAGTTATTGACAAATTTACAAAATGTTATACAAATCGGGCATCGTAGGCGGTTGAAATTTCGCGATGAAATATGGCATTAATTGCTCATTTCTGTATAAATAAGTATAGATTTATTTCTCTGACACACATCCTAAGTTACTTTTGAAGCGTTTACTTTTGAAAGAATTAAATATATAATAATAATATCTTGTAAAATAAAATGGGTCTTATTTAAGATGGTTAAAGCTTAAAGAATAAATTGATATTTAGAATTATTTCTAATTTTTTACAACCCATATAATGTCGCATTGCTGGACATGGTCTCCCCATTTTACGAGGAACGAACATTAACCCACAACGATCATCCAAAGCAGATTGGTGGTACACCAAGGCCTTAAATAAATACTTGTACGCCATACGTAAATTTGTCCCGTTGTAAGAATTGGAACCGCGACCACATTGATTACTAGACACTGATAGAGCGGCAACTTCGCCATTGAGTTAAATTTCGAAATACAGTGGCAGCTTTATACGTGCCTACTTTATACTGTACCTACATGTTATTGTATTATGAGTCCAAAATACAGGTCATTATAATTTGCCATTTTTCGTATCCGTATTTACTTATCATTTAATGTGATTTTTGCAAAATAACTATTACAATTACTTGTAATAATAATAATACTTTTAGATTTCATATAAGATTTTTTCATATATACAGGTTTTCATTTCATTGCATTGGTTTTTGGTTCTATCATAAATATGTAACAAAGGTTAGTTATTTCTTTTGACATTAAAGCTCAAATAAATTAAATAAGCTTAGTACCTAAGTACTACGATAATCTTAACATTCGATAATCTTCTGTTGTCAAGACATTTATTTCCACAAGATAAGAAATAAAAGAACTATATAAAGAAATGAATAAAAACTAAAGAAAGGACAGAGCAGTAAGATTAGTTTAATTATAATGGATAAAGATTTGTATTGTGGGCATGTGTTATCAGATGATTGCATCAACCACTTTCTTAAGGGCGGTACATATGGCGTAATTTTATATTAAATACCAAGCTCGAGACCTGAATGAATCACTGCCTTAAGAATTATATAAAGGCGACAGTACAATAACAATTTGTGAGTAATTCTGTATCATTATACCAAAAAAAACTAGTGAATAATAAAATGATTTTTCTTATTTTCTCTTTAAGCAGTCAGTATATGGAATAGCAATCTCATTGATTCAGTTGCTAAGTTACAATTTTAAAATTATAAAGGTAAGTATTAAAGGTCGCAAATTCGATTTCCACGGCGGAATACACAAATCATAAATTTATGTATGGCTAAAGTTATTTATATCGTCTGGGGTAAGCGTAGGGTTAATGCTCATTTCTCAAGAAATAGGAAGTCCCTATGCCCGTCATGGGGCTGTAAAAAATATTAGATGCAAAAAGGCACAAACCACATCCAAGTGATTCAACTTTCAACCACCACTGCACATGCTGCAACCAACAAATTCACAGACAAGGCTCTCATATAGACAGATGATGCTAATAAAGGCATTTGATAATAGAAAGAAATAAAATACTGAAAGAAAAATACGTCACGTCACTATCGAACCTTTTTTTAAATTGTCAGTAAGATTTTCCAAAGAGTTCCTGGTCGACCGCTTTATATTAAACTCAAAAAAATTCTCTTCTAAAATAATTTATATCCATAAATCCATCAAGCGAGGTACTGGTTATGCAGTGTGAAAAACAAATATAAAAACTAAAATCATATTAGTTTACTAACTACTAAATACAACTGCATGCTGTTGTGAAATAATCTGTATCTATCAGGAGAAAGGCGAAAAAGAAAAAAACAATCAAAGTTTTAGAAAATATACAATAGAAGAAGAGAATCTAAGTCACGACTTAAGTAACTAAACAAATTAAAGATAAGCATTCCAATTACGTAAGTAATAAAGAAGGTAATGGTGAAACGAAACTTTACAGAGATCAATATCAATATTAACCCGCGGTAATCCACTGCAGGACATGGGCCTCACTTAAGGCGCGTCACTTAGTCCGATTTTGGGGTACGCGTATCCAGTCTCTGCCAGCCGCCTTGCGCAGATCATCACACCACCTAGCAGGGGAACGTCCCACACTACGTTTGCTGAGTCGCGGTCTCCACTCCTGCATTTGTCTATTCCAACGATTGTCGGTTCTCCGACAAACGTGTCCAGCCCATTGCCACTTTAGTCTGCTTAACATAACAGCGATAAGATACTATTTATA
>JASFAT010004754.1:0-25904 GCA_031353405.1 Baronia brevicornis | reverse complement strand
CGTGACGGGTGGCGAACCACGTCGCCGTCATTTTCGACAAATTAGGTATATTAAATTCGTCTTAGTGAATCCCACGAGCCGCAAGGGAGGATGGAGGTCAGCCCCAGCAGAGCCCTGCATGTTGAGGTAAGGCACCATAGTACCCGGAGGAGCCCGATCCCGGGACGATCGGCACGCTTGCCCCTAGCCACGCATCCATTGGCACGGCAGACTGTGAATTGGCGGAGAGGAAGGGAAAGGATAGAGAAGAAAGGAAGGGGCAAGAAAGAAAATGCGGAGTGGGGGGTTACCAGTCTCGAAATGAACATTTATAAATCCATATAAATATTTATTCCGATGCCGGAATCGAACCCGCAACCATTGACTCCGCGAGCGGAGGGCCCCGCCACTGAGCCAATCGGTCTTGTTTAAACATTTAATTATTACTTTTTTTTCAATCTAACATTTATTTATTTATAAGAACCATTAATAAAATTTGCAAATAAATAATTTATCATAATTTATAAACTGAGAAAAAAGAATATAAATATATATTTATATTTTCTTTCCACTTTACGTTGAAATAGACGACCGATTGGCTCAGCGGCGCGGCTCTCCGTCCACGGAGTCAATGGTCGCGGGTTCGATTCCCGCATCAGAATAAATATTTATATGGATTTATAAATATTTATTCCGAGTCTAGTAACCCCCCCAATCCGCATTTTCCGTTCCTGCCCTTTCCTTTCTTCTCTAACCTTACCCTTCCTCTCCGCCAATCCACGGTTTGCCGTGCCAAAGGATGCATGGCTAAGGGCGAGTTTAGTCGTAAGCGTGCCGACCATCCCGGGATCGGGCTCTCCCGGGTAATATGGTGCCTTACCTCAGCATGCAGGGCTCTGCTGGAGCTGACCTCCATCCTCCCTTGCGGCTCGCGGGATTTACTAAGACGAATTTAATATACCTAATTCGTTGAAAAAATGACGGCGACGTGGTTCGCCACCCGTGACGTCCTGATTCTCACGAGGGCGAGAAGCGACCAATGGAGAGCCGTTTCGCTACGATGAAGGTAGCGGATGGAGCTCTGTGGTCTCTGCTAACCCCTGCGGGGGATAGGCGTGAATATATAAAAAAAAATTACATTGAAAAATTACTAATGTGTGCTTAACCCGTCGAGTAATTGTGCATATGAAAAAAAATACTA
This sequence comes from Baronia brevicornis, assembly GCA_031353405.1. Taxonomy (NCBI): domain Eukaryota; kingdom Metazoa; phylum Arthropoda; class Insecta; order Lepidoptera; family Papilionidae; genus Baronia; species Baronia brevicornis. The sequence goes on along the minus strand of JASFAT010004754.1, from coordinate 24,724 downwards.
AAGCATAAAGTAACATTTCTCCTTTTTTACAGATCAACATATTTGGTATAAATTTACCTATGTGGAAGAGATAGTTAAACAAGCAAGCGGGTTAAAGAAGAAGTTATTATTGCGGACATCTGTATCAATTAGAGTACTTCAGATATGTTGCCTACCTTAAAGTAAGATTGAAGAGTTAATATTGGAAGAGAAAGAGTGAAGTAAAAATATGGGCCGGAAAGAGAGAATCTCATTGCTCTACGTCTTTCATAAATAAATAAGCCGGATACAACATTTTTTTGCACTTCTATTATCAAATGACAATAGTAATAGATATCTTTCACATAATAAATACTCACGTACTTTTTTCGTTGTTTTAAAAGAATTCAAAGCCTAAATAACATTAATATTGTTTTAATGCCAATGATATATTTATTAAAAGGTACAGAATCTCATTATATATAAAAAGGATATTTATGTGGCTGTCATCAAATATATATGCTTATCTTGCCTCGAAATCATTAGTGACAATAAATATATATAATAATTTTATATTGTATATTGAATAAAAGAAATTCGTAATCTTGAATAAATAAGTTTTCTTATTTACTTAACAAAGCGAACAAAGGCGACGAGATTGGCTCATTCAAGTGTGACAGAAGATGTAAGAGTAAATGGAAAAACTTGAAAGTGAATCTTGTACACAACTCAGTGGGCGTAACAAACCCTGTTACTGTCGTGTTTGTGGAACTGTCGACTTATTCTGTAGATACTAGGAGTGTTTGACTTGGATTCTCCAAAATACATATAAATTGTTTTGGAGAAATTTTTTCATATATTTTTATTAATAATACTTAGTAAAATATGTTCTGTACTTCCTTGACCACCTAATTGGCTCGATGAAGATGGATGTTTATATGTATGTTAATTATAGTTAAGTAAATGTACCTGAATACTCTTACCATATTTTACGTTGCGGTTGTAATTGCGATTCGGTACAGTGGCTCGTTGGCTCTATGTCCGCACGAGCAATCGCGGGCTCATCTCAGCAATCGCGCCTGGGAAATATTCAGCTCTCGTTTGTTCAAGCACTTTATAGAGTATTTATATATATTTACTGCTATAGATTTATTTTCACAGAACTCGTTGCATTGTATTGATTTATAAAATCCAGCTGTTATATATAATATTATTATGTAATATATAATATTATTTAATAATAGCCTTACGAACTTTGGCTCCAACATAACAATTTAATATTGTTTCTCGTGTCATATTGTATGTCACTTTCGATTGCCTCTCGAAGTCTACTACTACACCTGAGGATGCTTCGTGTCGAGGCGAAACACATTGTGTTTGTAGTGAAAAGTGACATTGTGTGTGTGACGTTGTCAATTATGGCAAGGTGTATTTGATAACAGCTGATTCTCGGTGAATAATTTTCTATAGACTTATTTGCAAAATTATTAATACCAAAATTATTTTTCTGATTTATGTTCGCGGATCTTAGCAAGTTTCTAATATAAGCATTATTAGCCGTGTTAGAGCGGTCAATAAGAATTCTAGTTATAATATTTTAAAGTACATTGCTAGTCGTATATTAAACATTTTCGACCTAAACTAACCATATAATTCCAAACTTAACTTGTGAAATATATTAAATAATTAATAAACAGTATATACATTCAAAATTTAAACCGTTAGATACCAAATAATTCATATCCATATTGTAGAAGCCAATAGCTATAAAAGTAAATTAATTGGCTTGTAGCACCGTGGTCCCCAGACAAGGGTGCCATCAATATTGTTATAATGAAACTAATCAATCATTATGATTGCTGTACGTATGAAATTATATGCGATATACCATATTGTTAAACGTAAATTGTATATTGTCATATATATAGTTATATCTACATCTATGGCTCGGTATAAACAATTCTATAGAGAATTTTTACAAACTCAGTACCTACAAAGTAAGCGATCGATTATTTTAAAAAAATGTCCTGACCTCAGAGTGATGAAACGAAATAAGAAATCCTTCTTTATAGTAATCCGCAAGGGTAAGTAGTGCTGTCTTGGAGTTGCTGTGAGTTCTTCCTCACATGAGTCTTTTGCACAGTTTGCAAATCTTCATTGTGTTGGTTATTAGGTCTGGACGTTGCGTCACATTTCGGCTACACTAGGTTTTGTTTACACTCCCTAGTAGAAACATTTTTCTGAAAGAGATTAAGTCTTTATTAGTGATGTGGCCAAAGTATCGTGGGATGCAACGAGTGACCAAGGAAGAAAGTCTTGAGCATATTTGTAATGTCTCGAGTATGAGTGATAATTCCAAAAACTACGTTGGTTTAGTTAGCCGCAGGTTCTTTTACTGCTAAATAAAAGCCTTCCCTTCCCTTCCTTCGGCTTCACACTTCCACTTTCTGGTAGCTGACGAGTGAAGATCATCTCACCATCTGGCCGAATGTTGTCCCAGTCTACGTTCTGCAAGACGCGATCACCCCAAGTACTATAATTAATATTTTCAAAATTTAAAATATGAATCGAAAAAGCGCTAGACTTTGCCAATGCTGCAGCGTCTTTTGTTCTTTAAATGCTTTAAGGGCATTTTGTCAGCGTTATCGTCACAACGAGTGACTGCGCCGCATTAGCGAAGCAAAGTGCCGTCGACGCTTGAACGAACTTACTCGGGTTAATCTATTTAACTTTGCATATCATTAGTAATGTATATAAGATGTAAAGGTCTATTAAATTAACATTCACATTATCATTATCCAGTCCTCTTGTATCGTATTTTATTACTAATACATATATTTTATTTAGCAGCCAAGAATGCAAAGAATTTAGACTCCAAGATTTTTAAGATATTTTCTGTCACTTTTTTTCTCCCATTTCATATTAAATTCAATCTCTTAGTATATGTGTGACTTACACGTACTTATTTTGAGTCCACTCCCGATAAACCATGATGAATTAATGTCCAGTCCTCCAGAAATCCGTTTTTGGGTCCCTACCTAGATATGTAAATAGGCTGTAAAAAGTAACCTCGAAGAAATTAACTGTCTTACAACCTTAATAAAACCGTCACAGTACACTGCAGGTCATTGAACTCTCTTGAATATTTGTTGCCGTAATCCCTTCGCTTGATAGACTAATCAGTCAAAAAATACGAGTTTTAAAGTCAGATTTGTTGTTATTACTTAGGTAGACGCTACTTCTAATCATTAGTGTTTACTCTCTTGGTCGCCTCAAATAACACCCACAAAAAGATATGAGGTGACTCTAATCCATGCACGCCTTTCCATACAGCGGTCTTAGCAGTGCTGAATGTCTTACATGTTATTAAAAAAGACTATTAAAACGTTTTATATTAGTGCGTAGTATACTAGCTTGAATTTTATAGTCTATGAAAAATTTTAGCTATATTTTTTATTTACATTATTAAAATATTTAGCATAAAACGCCAAAATAATCCCTGGTTATGAAAATATGCCATGTTTGTAATCCTATTTATTTACCTATGAATAATATGTAAAAAAATTCCGTGTCAATTAATCCTTTGTGTTAAGTTTGTCTAACATACACAAAAAATACTTTAAAAAAAGGGATAAATCAATTGATCACGGCACCATAAACGATATTTCAATAAGGCGACAAAATTATAGATGCCTTAATATACTTAACGTATATTAAGGCATCCATAGTATAGGTTTATCATACTTTAGGTTCCTTTTAACATTTGATAAAAATATTTAAAATTGCAATACATTTATATATGTTTATGTATCAGACAAAAATGTCGGTAAACTTCAAAGAGTGAAGGTGTTTTCACGTTTACGTTTTACGCTCAATGTATTGCTTCAGTTTATTCGTTTAACCCGTCAACAAATTAAATGTATTTCTAATAATTTACGGAGAGCAAAATGTAGTAGAACATATTTTATTTCACAGTCACATATATGTCAACAAGGTCATTTCAAAAGGAACGGTGAGAGGCGAATTACGAACTCTTAGAAATTATTTTCGTTTTTTTAAATAAAGACTTAATATATGCGGAGATTCATTTAGATAGGTATATTTTTTATTGTATATTAAAAACATCGTTAAAAAATTATTGATTGTGGTATTATTAATGTAAAAAGGATGGCCTTATTGCTAATAGCGATTTCTTTCAGACAACCGTTGGATGGACACGGTATTAAAAATAGATGATTTAGGCTGGTATACATTATCGATACGATACTAGAACTTAATTTCATTTTTCTATATATATATATATATATATATATATATATATATATATATATATATATATATATATATATATATATATATATATATATACATATATATATATCCATAAAGAAAATCCGAAGAGACTTCGCTTGCCTCACTTCCAGTGGCAACAGATTCCATAACCGAAAAGCCTGTACTGTAAAATAGTGGTTTTACGTAGGTCTGATAGATAGAGATTTGAGATGACAGAAGACTGTGACTCTCAGCTCTCAGGCGAGGGTACTATGCCTTGTCGGTATCGTAACACGGTAACAGTCTGTTGGACTTAATAAAAAAAGCAAACATTGCATACCTTATATACCTACTATATATTTGATCGCATAAACGAAAGTTTGATGTTTTGTAGTAATTTCGTTCTTGTGTGTTATTAGCACATTAAGACATTGCTGTATAAAATTTTGTTGAAAATATATTTCTATTGCAATGAAACTGCGGAATATAAATATTGTTCACATTAATCGACTAGTCAACGACAGACTCTAATGATTAAAAAAGCTATTGTTTAGTATAATGAAACTTATAGATGAGTACGAAACTTACATAATGTACTACCTATATTTTTCTTACACAACATTTATCCAAAAACATTTCTTAAACCTTATCTTTTAAGAATAATAATATAATTATCAGCAATTACCTTAATTTATTTTTAAGTATGACCGATTATCCTCCGAAAAAAATTCTATAGCGAGCAATTTAAATTTATCTCTGAATATTAAACGAGAGATCGAAACGACATTTTATTTTTTCAAGTGTCCTCAAAGGTCTAAAAGATCAAAAGGATTATATTAAATTTGTCTGAGACAGCTTTATTAAATATCTTACAAGTATTAGTGCCTTCGAAATAGATTTTTAAGTGACCCTTGGGAGAGGCCTCTGTCCAGCAATGGAATGCCGGACTGAAGATGATCTTGATACAAATTAGAATTCATAATTTATTTATTTATATTCATAGCCCATACATGTCCCACCGTTGACCACAGGTCTCACCATTTCTGGAGCAAACGAACGTTAACCCAGCACACTTGTCCAAAGCGGCTTGGCGGGGATACCAGACTCGGAATAAATATCTATAGGCCATACATATATTTATTCAGGAGATCAAACCCGCGACTATTGACTCCGTGGGAGGGGGGCCCCGCAACTAAGTCAATTAGTTGGTCGTCAATTAGAATTCATATTTATTAAGAACTATTGACAAGAAAAATATCAAGCGTGATTGAAAAATCAATATCTACGGATTCGGATAATTCCAATATATTCAAACTCATATTAGCAAAAGTGGTTTTTACACCTAAATTAGCATTTTGTATACATAAATTATATTTTTAAATGCTTTTGTAATGAAGATTATATGAATTGGTTCCATATCATTACATTTTCGAGCTCCCGGGACTCTTTAATTCGATTTATTTTTTAACGAAAGAGTCATTTTTAACGAAAGAATAAAGTGTTCTCAATTAGTAATTAACTAAAATTATTTTATATTCTTTTGGATTACTATATCATATTGGCTACTATTATGACCATAATATTATATTATAAGATATATAATTTTAGTCAAATAATCTAAAACTAACCTATTGTTTACTGCAATAAAGCTTTTACATATTGATGGAAATTAAGGAGAATAGAAAATAACACGCAGTACATTATATTTTTCTTCTGAAATTGCTGAAGGCGTCACGCAAGGACTGCCGCGAGCCGTCTGTTTATTGTCAAAGGCATCAAAGCGGAAAATGATCTCGCTGCTTCAAATAAAAAAGAATCACGTTAAGTAGCTTTTGTTTTTCGAAAATAGTCGATTTAAAATGTTATTCTTTTCACTTTGATTCCGATATTTAAAGAAAAACATAACATTAATGCTGACACTAAGTCATTTATTAAGTTGAATCGTACAGTGGTTTTAATTCAATTAAAATTATTTCAGTTCTGATATAACATTTAGAAATGAGAGAATTTTGAATTTATTCCGAGTATGGGTGCGCCATGATACCGCTTTGAAAAGAAAGGCTCATCATGCCCAGAAATTGGATATATTTATACGTAACATATATAAGTAATATATATATATATATATATATATATATATATATATATATATATATATATATATATATATATATATATGTAAAACTGTTTTCTAAATTCCTATGATTTTCTCGTAGGATATTCATAATGTTAGAATAATTGTAGCATAGCTCAACTGACCATTTTTTTAACTCAAAACGGGACACTCATACTTCCATATTACTTTAATAGTTTTCGCGCAATAAACTGATTGCTACGCTGGCGATCCCACGGGCAGAAGCTAGTGAGTCCTATATGTGCCACTTAGCAAGTTAACAATGAAAATAAACATAACTTTTTAATATTCTTCTTTTAAACTTTTGCGACAAATCAATCAGTGTTCACGTTAATTATAATTATTTTTATTATAACAAATTACTTAAATAACAATAAATCACCAGATTTATTAAAGCAAAGTTTCTGTGACGGTAATTATTATTAAATTATATGCAACATATTTTTTAGTTATATCGCTCGTGTCTGACGTGCTAATTCTTAATTTTCGCGTGGTTTCAGAAAACGGGACTATTTGGTTTTCCCGAATTAATGTTTGAGGACAATGAAACAGGTGGCCGAAAATAGGACAGTTCTGTTCAAAATGGGACGTATGGTCTCCTTTAGCATAGCTACAATATTCGCTTTCATGCTTAAAAAGGGGCAATCTAAACTGAAAATTTATTGCTATAAGTACGTCATACCGTAAGTAGGTACTTGCAGTTAGATGCACGGAGAAGTTTATTTGAGAAAAGATACAACGTGAAGTTTATTTATTTTGTGTCACAAATAACGACATTAGTGTTTAAATGATACAAATATGAACAAAAAGTTGCAGTAGCTTTCAAAAGTGAATTATGTGCATTTTTTATTTTTTTTAGCGGTGAATCAATAAAATTTACTTGTTTGTTTATTTTACTTTTCAAATTCCCAGTAGCGAGTTGTTCGTAAGTATCCTGCTAAAATAATATAGGTGCTTGTATAGTTACAGTATAAACATTATTTTACAGGGATGACTATAAATAGCATTTTTGTCACGTTTCGTCATTAGAATATCATATTAAGTTATCACCAGAAAATAAAACTAACTTTCAAAACAACTAACCATCTGTAATGTATTATAGCATAATTTATTTTTCATTACGATTAGAAATATGTACTAAAACAGGTAATATTTTTTTATAATACACAATAAATAATATAAAAAAAATATATGTACGTGAATAAGTACCAGAATATGTACTCGATTAAGTACTTTAAAAAGAACAAGAGTATTTATTTGAATTAGTAATATTTAATCACATCTTGTTGACTATTAATAAATAATATGTAAAGAAGGGTAGAACCAACGTTAATCATATCATAATCATAATAATTTATCATGATGTTAATCGTTGAGAGATTAACATCATGATAAATTATTATGATAGTCCACCCATACCGTAACATTTCTAACGCTTTACAGTATATGGTATTTTAACAAACTTTATCCATCTTAGAATCTCCAGTTTTTTTCTGTTTGTTTTAATTTTTTTATGTCGCCTTTGGCGGCCACTTTGATCAAACTTGCGCCACCGTCTTCCATTTCTCGATTTATTTGTATATATTATACATCTTATATAGATTATATGATACAAAAAGCTTAACTATAATAGATTGAACCAAATATTCTTTTCATATAATTTTATGCACTATAAACTTTGTCTTCACAATAGTGCGCTCATAGCCCGTAAATTTCGCGACGAGCAAATTCAATTGCAAAAAGAAAATTGAAATAACTTTAGTAATAAAATATTTCTAAAGCTACGTTCCAATAAGAACAACAACATGGCGGATGTTTAAGAACATTTCTCGGTGAGAATATCTCATTGTAAGTGGCGAGGCGTACTCTTAAAACGATTAAGCAGCTCGCCTCCTGATATTATTTTATCGTAATATTTCACCTACAATCCTACTTTTTCTAGCTATAGAATTTTATTTTGGTTAAAAATGAAGTATGGTAAAAAAATTTGAAAAATATGCTTTAACTAAAAAAAGCAAATTTTTTTATGGGATACCATAAAAAAATTTGCTTTTTTCCACCAGGTGACACGCCTGCTCGTTTGCCTTTCAAACGAGCAGGCGTGTCACCTGGTGGAAAGTAATCAACGCCGCCCATAGACTTCCGCAGCGTCATAGAAAACGTGCGGGAGTGTTGCCGAATTTTAAGAGAAGTGTCATTATGGGAGTGGGATTGGGAGGGGGAGGGTAAAATAGGGCGGGGAAAGTGTTGGGTCTCCGGAACTCGACCGCTCACCGTACGAAGCGCGGTATGTAAGCTACCACTCAGACGCCGGTTTTCTGCGGGAGTATGGTACTTCCCCGGGCGAGCCGGCCCAATCATGCTACAGACAAATATTATGCCATTCTTGACAAAGTCTTTTTGTCAAAAATGGCATAATACTAGTCTGCAGCATGGCTCTACCACTATTAAAATGACTACTATATCGTTTACAATTTATTTGGTAATGTTACCTTCGCTGATTCCGTGACGATGACCTGTTCAGAGAAATGCTAGAAGTTTCAACTGCGCGCAATTATGTTTGTGAGATAACTCTTTGTCCAAATCCTTCCATGTTCAGTCGAATGATATTTTTTCGTACATACGGAGGACCTTTTTGGATGTAATATATTGGAGACACAAAATACATACAAATTAAATTCACAAAGCTTGACCCTTAAAAAATGTATGAAACGTTTTATAAATGAAATACAGACACAGTAAGTAAAAACAATCGTTCTACTAAACTTGTGACGGAGTTTATCTGTCATCTATACATTCTTTGTAATGTGAAATAATTTATATGTGACTAATATTGTAATAATAAATGTTTAAACGAACAATATTTATGAAGCCTTTTAAATTTAAGATTAATAAATTGGTTGCTTAATCAACTAAGTCTTTTTAGGCAAATAAATTAAATATTTTATATATAATATAGAATACCAGTGTATTCTCGTGAATTTCATCTAGCCTACGACACTACAGAAGGTTCGGCAGACAAATTCGCCGCACGCGTTCTCACTTAGGTAACAAATTCTTATCACGGATGTTCCTTGAATACAATCAGAGAAACGAAAACCCATGTTTGTTTACTCATGTCATTTAGTTATCGTCTGTAATTTAAACCTTAAATGTTACGAGCACCCAAATTAACACCTCAAATATCAAATAATGAATCCTTCCATCTCCAAAAGTAACAAATTAGATTTCCTAATCATTTAGTCGCATCCAGCTGGTGTTCTTTGACCTTTGCCAATCAGGGGCATTTGGATTGGTTGGTTAGAACTTTAAATTGTTACTTACCATCACATTTACCCTTCATGTCACGATAGGTTTTTACACTGGGCATCTTGGAGTGGTTGGCATATTGATTTATACCTTTAAGCATTAACAGTCGTAGCGGTGATATACAGTTTTTTGAGATATATGCAACAATTGTTTTTAAATATATAAAATATTATTATATGAGTATCCTTTTTTACCTACGCTACCTTAATTGAAGTTTTTGCTAATATATTCCTTCCAAATCTGTTTTGCAAATAAGAGACGCAGGTGTTGAAGAGATTTTGTGGCGTAAAATTATTAAACATTCAAGTCTTGTGATCCTAAAGATGAGTAACAAATTAAAATAAGCAATGAGGTGCAAAACGTACGTTTTAGGATTCTGTTGCATGATTACTTATTTTGTGATGTAAAACTCGTTATTATCAGGATGTTAGCACAAAATATAATGCATAAGAGAAATTTCTTTAAGAACGACACGAAATATGAACTAACAAAATATTATGATTACGTTTCTTGTATAAGGGGTTGCTAGGAACGTTTTAGGATACCGCTTGCGGAAATTGAATAGGTTAACTCCATCGCACTCCCTTCCGTTATTCATTGATTTTGATCACATGGAAGGATATCATCTGAATGTTTAGTGCAATATGCTATTATAACCAGTGATTTGCAATAAATTATCATGTTTTTATATTATATTACTGTATATATTATTTAAATACATAAATTATAAACAACATTCCATTATTATAAACAAAAATAAAAAGGATAAATACACAAACCCAGAATAAATCCTGATATGGAAATCGAATTTCCTACCATTGACTGAGAGAGCAAACATATAATATTATTTAATACATTATTTAAACTAATTTTATTTATAATTATGACAAGCTTCTTTTAAATTACAAGCAAAAATGACAATGTTTCGGTGTTATAGCAATGCAGCTGTATTGTTTTTTATATGATATCATTGCTATCATTCAACAATATATACTGATCGTCAAAATTATATATATTATTATTAAACATGTAGCGTATTAGATATTTCTCTATAAAAAGGGTATTTATTTTTATATATCTTTCATGCCGTTATTTGTAACTTATTATATTGAAAGTACTTGTATATATTGAAAGATATATAAAAATAGAAAGGTATATATATATATATATATATATATATATATATATATATATATATATATATATATATATATATATATATATATATATATATATATATATACCTTTCTATTTTTATATTTCTTGTGTGTGTGCGTGTGTAGTTAGTTCCTTTTAGAATATATTATAGCATTAACTAATCTTTCATTTTCTCTACCTCTGACTCGACTCTGTCTACTATGGTCGAAATTAATCAAGAATAAAGTAATGAATATGTTAAAAGTATTAAATATTAAAAATAAATATTAAATATTATAAAGTATAAATGTTAAAAGTATTTAAATATTAAGTTAAATTTTTGGTTGCATTAAATAATGAAGGGAAATATAAAAAAATATATATAAAATATACGCAATAGTGTCCTGGATTCTTGTAACAAAAGCGTCTGAAAAGACGAGATATAACAAGACACCTATTGTTTGTTGACAAAAGCATTATCACTAAAGATAAGGTTCTTGCTCACTGACTTTTGTTTTATAAACAATTTTGAAAAGAAAATAAATTATTTCAAGGAATTTTCAGGATGAAATTTAAAATATGCTTTGAAATTATTATTACGCTTTACATACTCAGTAAATGTTTTACCTCAAACGAGATGTGGCATTTTTCGCCAAATGAAATAAATATATTTAGATAAATATTTATCGCCATTAATCGGACATCGGAGCCATTTCCGTTGTTAAGTAAAATGTAATATTTGCAGTTAAAGAATACTATTATTATGTATAAAAATATTGGTAAAATGTTCAATAGCCCTCTTTATTTATTTTATAGGAAAATTTAAGATCCACTAGAAAACGTTATCACATTTACAGACATTGAAGTCAGTTTCTTTTTTCAACTGTATCGGAAAATTGTATCCATTCGATACAGAAATATTGGTAAAAAGGAGCGACATCTGTACTCATACATAAACTTATTTACGGACCAAATATGTAAAATATTTTATATAATATATTTAATTATAGACGAAATAATTAAAAAATATTGGAAAAAAAATATTTTTCCAATATTGAAATTTTCCATCGTTCAAACTCTCCTATCAGAATAAATAAAAGCAATGTAAGAACTGTTACAAAAATAAACTGCGAATGGTTTTGTTTGAAAGAGGGCCTTAACCTTTTTACAATGTAAGATGTGCTATTTTACAAACAAAACCATTCGCAGTTTATTTTTGTAACAGTTCTTACATTGCTTTTATATATTCTGATAGGAGAGTTTGAACGACGGAAAATTTCAATATTGGAAAAATATTTTTTTTCCAATATTTTTTAATTATTTCATCTATAATTAAATATATTATATAAAATATTTTACATATTTGGTCCGTAAATAAGTTTATGTATGAGTACAGATGTCGCTCCTTTTTACCAATATTTCTGTATCGAATGGATACAATTTTCCGATACAGTTGAAAAAAGAAACTGACTTCAATGTCTGTAAATGTGATAACGTTTTCTAGTGGATCTTAAATTTTCCTATAAAATAAATAAAGAGGGCTATTGAACATTTTACCAATATTTTTATACATAATAATAGTATTCTTTAACTGCAAATATTACATTTTACTTAACAACGGAAATGGCTCCGATGTCCGATTAATGGCGATAAATATTTATCTAAATATATTTATTTCATTTGGCGAAAAATGCCACATCTCGTTTGAGGTAAAACATTTACTGAGTATGTAAAGCGTAATAATAATTTCAAAGCATATTTTAAATTTCATCCTGAAAATTCCTTGAAATAATTTATTTTCTTTTCAAAATTGTTTATAAAACAAAAGTCAGTGAGCAAGAACCTTATCTTTAGTGATAATGCTTTTGTCAACAAACAATAGGTGTCTTGTTATATCTCGTCTTTTCAGACGCTTTTGTTACAAGAATCCAGGACACTATTGCGTATATTTTATATATATTTTTTTATATTTCCCTTCATTATTTAATGCAACCAAAAATTTAACTTAATATTAAATACTTTTAACATTTATACTTTATAATATTTAATATTTATTTTTAATATTTAATACTTTTAACATATTCATTACTTTATTCTTGATTAATTTCGACCATAGTAGACAGAGTCGAGTCAGAGGTAGAGAAAATGAAAGATTAGTTAATGCTATAATATATTCTAAAAGGAACTAACTACACACGCACACACACAAGAAATATAAAAATAGAAAGGTATATATATATATATATATATATATATATATATATATATATATATATATATATATATATATATATATATATATATATATATATATATATACCTTTCTATTTTTATATATCTTTCAATATATACAAGTACTTTCAATATAATAAGTTACAAATAACGGCATGAAAGATATATAAAAATAAATACCCTTTTTATAGAGAAATATCTAATACGCTACATGTTTAATAATAATATATATAATTTTGATCATCAGTATATATTGTTGAATGATAGCAATGATATCATATAAAAAACAATACAGCTGCATTGCTATAACACCGAAACATTGTCATTTTTGCTTGTAATTTAAAAGAAGCTTGTCATAATTATAAATAAAATTAGTTTAAATAATGTATTAAATAATATTATATGTTTGCTCTCTCAGTCAATGGTAGGAAATTCGATTTCCATATCAGGATTTATTCTGGGTTTGTGTATTTATCCTTTTTATTTTTGTTTATAATAATGGAATGTTGTTTATAATTTATGTATTTAAATAATATATACAGTAATATAATATAAAACATGATAATTTATTGCAAATCACTGGTTATAATAGCATATTGCACTAAACATTCAGATGATATCCTTCCATGTGATCAAAATCAATGAATAACGGAAGGGAGTGCGATGGAGTTAACCTATTCAATTTCCGCAAGCGGTATCCTAAAACGTTCCTAGCAACCCCTTATACAAGAAACGTAATCATAATATTTTGTTAGTTCATATTTCGTGTCGTTCTTAAAGAAATTTCTCTTATGCATTATATTTTGTGCTAACATCCTGATAATAACGAGTTTTACATCACAAAATAAGTAATCATGCAACAGAATCCTAAAACGTACGTTTTGCACCTCATTGCTTATTTTAATTTGTTACTCATCTTTAGGATCACAAGACTTGAATGTTTAATAATTTTACGCCACAAAATCTCTTCAACACCTGCGTCTCTTATTTGCAAAACAGATTTGGAAGGAATATATTAGCAAAAACTTCAATTAAGGTAGCGTAGGTAAAAAAGGATACTCATATAATAATATTTTATATATTTAAAAACAATTGTTGCATATATCTCAAAAAACTGTATATCACCGCTACGACTGTTAATGCTTAAAGGTATAAATCAATATGCCAACCACTCCAAGATGCCCAGTGTAAAAACCTATCGTGACATGAAGGGTAAATGTGATGGTAAGTAACAATTTAAAGTTCTAACCAACCAATCCAAATGCCCCTGATTGGCAAAGGTCAAAGAACACCAGCTGGATGCGACTAAATGATTAGGAAATCTAATTTGTTACTTTTGGAGATGGAAGGATTCATTATTTGATATTTGAGGTGTTAATTTGGGTGCTCGTAACATTTAAGGTTTAAATTACAGACGATAACTAAATGACATGAGTAAACAAACATGGGTTTTCGTTTCTCTGATTGTATTCAAGGAACATCCGTGATAAGAATTTGTTACCTAAGTGAGAACGCGTGCGGCGAATTTGTCTGCCGAACCTTCTGTAGTGTCGTAGGCTAGATGAAATTCACGAGAATACACTGGTATTCTATATTATATATAAAATATTTAATTTATTTGCCTAAAAAGACTTAGTTGATTAAGCAACCAATTTATTAATCTTAAATTTAAAAGGCTTCATAAATATTGTTCGTTTAAACATTTATTATTACAATATTAGTCACATATAAATTATTTCACATTACAAAGAATGTATAGATGACAGATAAACTCCGTCACAAGTTTAGTAGAACGATTGTTTTTACTTACTGTGTCTGTATTTCATTTATAAAACGTTTCATACATTTTTAAAGGGTCAAGCTTTGTGAATTTAATTTGTATGTATTTTGTGTCTCCAATATATTACATCCAAAAAGGCCCTCCGTATGTACGGAAAAATATCATTCGACTGAACATGGAAGGATTTGGACAAAGAGTTATCTCACAAACATAATTGCGCGCAGTTGAAACTTCTAGCATTTCTCTGAACAGGTCATCGTCACGGAATCAGCGAAGGTAACATTACCAAATAAATTGTAAACGATATAGTCATTTTAATACTGGTAGAGCGATGCTGCAGACTAGTATTATGCCATTTTTGACAAAAAGACTTTGTCAAGAATGGCATAATATTTGTCTGTAGCATGATTGGGCCGGCTCGCCCGGGGAAGTACCATACTCCCGCAGAAAACCGGCGTCTGAATGTAGTAGTAGCTTACATGTAGTGGTAGCTTACATACCGCGCTTCATACGGTGAGCGGTCGAGTTCCGGAGACCCAACACTTTCCCCGCCCCTTTTACCCTCCCCCTCCCAATCCCACTCCCATAATGACACTTCTCTTAAAAGTCGGCAACACTCCCGCACGTTTTCTATGACGCTGCGGAAGTCTATGGGCGGCGTTGATTACTTTCCACCAGGTGACACGCCTGCTCGTTTGAAAGGCAAACGAGCAGGCGTGTCACCTGGTGGAAAAAAGCAATTTTTTTTATGGTATCCCATAAAAAAATTTGCTTTTTTTAGTTAAAGCATATTTTTCAAATTTTTTTACCATACTTCATTTTTAACCAAAATAAAATTCTATAGCTAGAAAAAGTAGGATTGTAGGTGAAATATTACGATAAAATAATATCAGGAGGCGAGCTGCTTAATCGTTTTAAGAGTACGCCTCGCCACTTACAATGAGATATTCTCACCGAGAAATGTTCTTAAACATCCGCCATGTTGTTGTTCTTATTGGAACGTAACTTTAGAAATATTTTATTACTAAAGTTATTTCAATTTTCTTTTTGCAATTGAATTTGCTCGTCGCGAAATTTACGGGCTATGAGCGCACTATTGTGAAGACAAAGTTTATAGTGCATAAAATTATATGAAAAGAATATTTGGTTCAATCTATTATAGTTAAGCTTTTTGTATCATATAATCTATATAAGATGTATAATATATACAAATAAATCGAGAAATGGAAGACGGTGGCGCAAGTTTGATCAAAGTGGCCGCCAAAGGCGACATAAAAAAATTAAAACAAACAGAAAAAAACTGGAGATTCTAAGATGGATAAAGTTTGTTAAAGTACCATATACTGTAAAGCGTTAGAAATATTACGGTATGGGTGGACTATCATAATAATTTATCATGATGTTAATCGTTGAGAATTAACGTTGGTTCTACCCGTCTTTACATATTATTTATTAATAGTCAACAAGATGTGATTAAATATTACTAATTCAAATAAATACTCTTGTTCTTTTTAAAGTACTTAAACGAGTACATATTCTGGTACTTATTCACGTACATATATTTTTTTTATATTATTTATTGTGTATTATAAAAAAAATATTACCTTTTTTAGTACATATTTCTAATCGTAATGAAAAATAAATTATGCTATAATACATTACAGACTATTAGTTGTTTTGAAAGTTAGTTTTATTTTCTGGTGATAACTTAATATGATATTCTAATGACGAAACGTGACAAAAATCCTATTTATAGTCATCCCTGTAAAATAATGTTTATACTGTAACTATACAAGCACCTATATTATTTTAGCAGGATACTTACGAACAACTCGCTACTGGGAATTTGAAAAGTAACATAAACAAACAAGTAAATTTTATTGATTCACCGCTAAAAAAAAATAAAAAATGCACATAATTCACTTTTGAAAGCTACTGCAACTTTTTGTTCATATTTGTATCATTTAAACACTAATGTCGTTATTTGTGACAAAGTACCTACTTACGGTATGACGTACTTATAGCAATAAATTTTCAGTTTAGATTGCCCCTTTTTAAGCATGAAAGCGAATATTGTAGCTATGCTAAAGGAGACCATACGTCCCATTTTGAACGGAACTGTCCTATTTTCGGCCACCTGTTTCATTGTCCTCAAACATTAATTCGGGAAAACCAAATAGTCCCGTTTTCTGAAACCACGCGAAAATTAAGAATTAGCACGTCAGACACGAGCGATATAACTAAAAAATATGTTGCATATAATTTAATAATAATTACCGTCACAGAAACTTTGCTTTAATAAATCTGGTGATTTATTGTTATTTAAGTAATTTGTTATAATAAAAATAATTATAATTAACGTGAACACTGATTGATTTGTTGCAAAAGTTTAAAAGAAGAATATTAAAAAGTTATGTTTATTTTCATTGTTAACTTGCTAAGTGGCACATATAGGACTCACTAGCTTCTGCCCGTGGGATCGTCAGCAAGCGTAGCAATCAGTTTATTGCGCGAAAACTATTAAAGTAATATGGAAGTATGAGTGTCCCGTTTTGAGTTAAAAAAATGGTCAGTTGAGCTATGCTACAATTATTCTAACATTATGAATATCCTACGAGAAAATCATAGGAATTTAGAAAACAGTTTTATACATATATATATATATATATATATATATATATATATATATATATATATATATATATATATATATATATATATATATATATATATATTACTTATATATGTTACGTATAAATATATCCAACTTCTGGGCATGATGAGCCTTTCTTTTCAAAGCGGTATCATGGCGCACCCATACTCGGAATAAATTCTAAATTCTCTCATTTCTAAATGTTATATCAGAACTGAAATAATTTTAATTGAATTAAAACCACTGTACGATTCAAGTTAATAAATGACTTAGTGTCAGCATTAATGTTATGTTTTTCTTTAAATATCGGAATCAAAGTGAAAAGAATAACATTTTAAATCGACTATTTTCGAAAAACAAAAGCTACTTAACGTGATTCTTTTTTATTTGAAGCAGCGAGATCATTTTCCGCTTTGATGCCTTTGACAATAAACAGACGGCTCGCGGCAGTCCTTGCGTGACGCCTTCAGCAATTTCAGAAGAAAAATATAATGTACTGCGTGTTATTTTCTATTCTCCTTAATTTCCATCAATATGTAAAAGCCTTATTGCAGTAAAAAATAGGTTAGTTTCAGATTATTTGACTAAAATTATATATCTTATAATATAATATTATGGTCATACTAGTAGCCAATATGATATAGTAATCCAAAAGAATATAAAATAATTTTAGTTAATTACTAATTGAGAACACTTTATTCTTTCGTTAAAAATGACTCTTTCGTTAAAAAATAAATCGAATTAAAGAGTCCCGGGAGCTCGAAAATGTAATGATATGGAACCAATTCATATAATCTTCATTTCAAAAGAATTTAAAAATATAATTTATGTATACAAAATGCTAATTTAGGTGTAAAAACCACTTTTGCTAATATGAGTTTGAATATATTGGAATTATCCGAATCCGTAGATATTGATTTTTCAATCACGCTTGATATTTTTCTTGTCAATAGTTCTTAATAAATATGAATTCTAATTGACGACCAACTAATTGACTTAGTTGCGGGGCCCCCCTCCCACGGAGTCAATAGTCGCGGGTTTGATCTCCTGAATAAATATATGTATGGCCTATAGATATTTATTCCGAGTCTGGTATCCCCGCCAAGCCGCTTTGGACAAGTGTGCTGGGTTAACGTTCGTTTGCTCCAGAAATGGTGAGACCTGTGGTCAACGGTGGGACATGTATGGGCTATGAATATAAATAAATAAATTATGAATTCTAATTTGTATCAAGATCATCTTCAGTCCGGCATTCCATTGCTGGACAGAGGCCTCTCCCAAGGGTCACTTAAAAATCTATTTCGAAGGCACTAATACTTGTAAGATATTTAATAAAGCTGTCTCAGACAAATTTAATATAATCCTTTTGATCTTTTAGACCTTTGAGGACACTTGAAAAAATAAAATGTCGTTTCGATCTCTCGTTTAATATTCAGAGATAAATTTAAATTGCTCGCTATAGAATTTTTTTCGGAGGATAATCGGTCATACTTAAAAATAAATTAAGGTAATTGCTGATAATTATATTATTATTCTTAAAAGATAAGGTTTAAGAAATGTTTTTGGATAAATGTTGTGTAAGAAAAATATAGGTAGTACATTATGTAAGTTTCGTACTCATCTATAAGTTTCATTATACTAAACAATAGCTTTTTTAATCATTAGAGTCTGTCGTTGACTAGTCGATTAATGTGAACAATATTTATATTCCGCAGTTTCATTGCAATAGAAATATATTTTCAACAAAATTTTATACAGCAATGTCTTAATGTGCTAATAACACACAAGAACGAAATTACTACAAAACATCAAACTTTCGTTTATGCGATCAAATATATAGTAGGTATATAAGGTATGCAATGTTTGCTTTTTTTATTAAGTCCAACAGACTGTTACCGTGTTACGATACCGACAAGGCATAGTACCCTCGCCTGAGAGCTGAGAGTCACAGTCTTCTGTCATCTCAAATCTCTATCTATCAGACCTACGTAAAACCACTATTTTACAGTACAGGCTTTTCGGTTATGGAATCTGTTGCCACTGGAAGTGAGGCAAGCGAAGTCTCTTCGGATTTTCTTTATGGATATATATATATGTATATATATATATATATATATATATATATATATATATATATATATATATATATATATATATATATATATATATATATATGAAAAATGAAATTAAGTTCTAGTATCGTATCGATAATGTATACCAGCCTAAATCATCTATTTTTAATACCGTGTCCATCCAACGGTTGTCTGAAAGAAATCGCTATTAGCAATAAGGCCATCCTTTTTACATTAATAATACCACAATCAATAATTTTTTAACGATGTTTTTAATATACAATAAAAAATATACCTATCTAAATGAATCTCCGCATATATTAAGTCTTTATTTAAAAAAACGAAAATAATTTCTAAGAGTTCGTAATTCGCCTCTCACCGTTCCTTTTGAAATGACCTTGTTGACATATATGTGACTGTGAAATAAAATATGTTCTACTACATTTTGCTCTCCGTAAATTATTAGAAATACATTTAATTTGTTGACGGGTTAAACGAATAAACTGAAGCAATACATTGAGCGTAAAACGTAAACGTGAAAACACCTTCACTCTTTGAAGTTTACCGACATTTTGTCTGATACATAAACATATATAAATGTATTGCAATTTTAAATATTTTTATCAAATGTTAAAAGGAACCTAAAGTATGATAAACCTATACTATGGATGCCTTAATATACGTTAAGTATATTAAGGCATCTATAATTTTGTCGCCTTATTGAAATATCGTTTATGGTGCCGTGATCAATTGATTTATCCCTTTTTTTAAAGTATTTTTTGTGTATGTTAGACAAACTTAACACAAAGGATTAATTGACACGGAATTTTTTTACATATTATTCATAGGTAAATAAATAGGATTACAAACATGGCATATTTTCATAACCAGGGATTATTTTGGCGTTTTATGCTAAATATTTTAATAATGTAAATAAAAAATATAGCTAAAATTTTTCATAGACTATAAAATTCAAGCTAGTATACTACGCACTAATATAAAACGTTTTAATAGTCTTTTTTAATAACATGTAAGACATTCAGCACTGCTAAGACCGCTGTATGGAAAGGCGTGCATGGATTAGAGTCACCTCATATCTTTTTGTGGGTGTTATTTGAGGCGACCAAGAGAGTAAACACTAATGATTAGAAGTAGCGTCTACCTAAGTAATAACAACAAATCTGACTTTAAAACTCGTATTTTTTGACTGATTAGTCTATCAAGCGAAGGGATTACGGCAACAAATATTCAAGAGAGTTCAATGACCTGCAGTGTACTGTGACGGTTTTATTAAGGTTGTAAGACAGTTAATTTCTTCGAGGTTACTTTTTACAGCCTATTTACATATCTAGGTAGGGACCCAAAAACGGATTTCTGGAGGACTGGACATTAATTCATCATGGTTTATCGGGAGTGGACTCAAAATAAGTACGTGTAAGTCACACATATACTAAGAGATTGAATTTAATATGAAATGGGAGAAAAAAAGTGACAGAAAATATCTTAAAAATCTTGGAGTCTAAATTCTTTGCATTCTTGGCTGCTAAATAAAATATATGTATTAGTAATAAAATACGATACAAGAGGACTGGATAATGATAATGTGAATGTTAATTTAATAGACCTTTACATCTTATATACATTACTAATGATATGCAAAGTTAAATAGATTAACCCGAGTAAGTTCGTTCAAGCGTCGACGGCACTTTGCTTCGCTAATGCGGCGCAGTCACTCGTTGTGACGATAACGCTGACAAAATGCCCTTAAAGCATTTAAAGAACAAAAGACGCTGCAGCATTGGCAAAGTCTAGCGCTTTTTCGATTCATATTTTAAATTTTGAAAATATTAATTATAGTACTTGGGGTGATCGCGTCTTGCAGAACGTAGACTGGGACAACATTCGGCCAGATGGTGAGATGATCTTCACTCGTCAGCTACCAGAAAGTGGAAGTGTGAAGCCGAAGGAAGGGAAGGGAAGGCTTTTATTTAGCAGTAAAAGAACCTGCGGCTAACTAAACCAACGTAGTTTTTGGAATTATCACTCATACTCGAGACATTACAAATATGCTCAAGACTTTCTTCCTTGGTCACTCGTTGCATCCCACGATACTTTGGCCACATCACTAATAAAGACTTAATCTCTTTCAGAAAAATGTTTCTACTAGGGAGTGTAAACAAAACCTAGTGTAGCCGAAATGTGACGCAACGTCCAGACCTAATAACCAACACAATGAAGATTTGCAAACTGTGCAAAAGACTCATGTGAGGAAGAACTCACAGCAACTCCAAGACAGCACTACTTACCCTTGCGGATTACTATAAAGAAGGATTTCTTATTTCGTTTCATCACTCTGAGGTCAGGACATTTTTTTAAAATAATCGATCGCTTACTTTGTAGGTACTGAGTTTGTAAAAATTCTCTATAGAATTGTTTATACCGAGCCATAGATGTAGATATAACTATATATATGACAATATACAATTTACGTTTAACAATATGGTATATCGCATATAATTTCATACGTACAGCAATCATAATGATTGATTAGTTTCATTATAACAATATTGATGGCACCCTTGTCTGGGGACCACGGTGCTACAAGCCAATTAATTTACTTTTATAGCTATTGGCTTCTACAATATGGATATGAATTATTTGGTATCTAACGGTTTAAATTTTGAATGTATATACTGTTTATTAATTATTTAATATATTTCACAAGTTAAGTTTGGAATTATATGGTTAGTTTAGGTCGAAAATGTTTAATATACGACTAGCAATGTACTTTAAAATATTATAACTAGAATTCTTATTGACCGCTCTAACACGGCTAATAATGCTTATATTAGAAACTTGCTAAGATCCGCGAACATAAATCAGAAAAATAATTTTGGTATTAATAATTTTGCAAATAAGTCTATAGAAAATTATTCACCGAGAATCAGCTGTTATCAAATACACCTTGCCATAATTGACAACGTCACACACACAATGTCACTTTTCACTACAAACACAATGTGTTTCGCCTCGACACGAAGCATCCTCAGGTGTAGTAGTAGACTTCGAGAGGCAATCGAAAGTGACATACAATATGACACGAGAAACAATATTAAATTGTTATGTTGGAGCCAAAGTTCGTAAGGCTATTATTAAATAATATTATATATTACATAATAATATTATATATAACAGCTGGATTTTATAAATCAATACAATGCAACGAGTTCTGTGAAAATAAATCTATAGCAGTAAATATATATAAATACTCTATAAAGTGCTTGAACAAACGAGAGCTGAATATTTCCCAGGCGCGATTGCTGAGATGAGCCCGCGATTGCTCGTGCGGACATAGAGCCAACGAGCCACTGTACCGAATCGCAATTACAACCGCAACGTAAAATATGGTAAGAGTATTCAGGTACATTTACTTAACTATAATTAACATACATATAAACATCCATCTTCATCGAGCCAATTAGGTGGTCAAGGAAGTACAGAACATATTTTACTAAGTATTATTAATAAAAATATATGAAAAAATTTCTCCAAAACAATTTATATGTATTTTGGAGAATCCAAGTCAAACACTCCTAGTATCTACAGAATAAGTCGACAGTTCCACAAACACGACAGTAACAGGGTTTGTTACGCCCACTGAGTTGTGTACAAGATTCACTTTCAAGTTTTTCCATTTACTCTTACATCTTCTGTCACACTTGAATGAGCCAATCTCGTCGCCTTTGTTCGCTTTGTTAAGTAAATAAGAAAACTTATTTATTCAAGATTACGAATTTCTTTTATTCAATATACAATATAAAATTATTATATATATTTATTGTCACTAATGATTTCGAGGCAAGATAAGCATATATATTTGATGACAGCCACATAAATATCCTTTTTATATATAATGAGATTCTGTACCTTTTAATAAATATATCATTGGCATTAAAACAATATTAATGTTATTTAGGCTTTGAATTCTTTTAAAACAACGAAAAAAGTACGTGAGTATTTATTATGTGAAAGATATCTATTACTATTGTCATTTGATAATAGAAGTGCAAAAAAATGTTGTATCCGGCTTATTTATTTATGAAAGACGTAGAGCAATGAGATTCTCTCTTTCCGGCCCATATTTTTACTTCACTCTTTCTCTTCCAATATTAACTCTTCAATCTTACTTTAAGGTAGGCAACATATCTGAAGTACTCTAATTGATACAGATGTCCGCAATAATAACTTCTTCTTTAACCCGCTTGCTTGTTTAACTATCTCTTCCACATAGGTAAATTTATACCAAATATGTTGATCTGTAAAAAAGGAGAAATGTTACTTTATGCTTTAGTATTTTTTTTCATATGCACAATTACTCGACGGGTTAAGCACACATTAGTAATTTTTCAATGTAATTTTTTTTTATATATTCACGCCTATCCCCCGCAGGGGTTAGCAGAGACCACAGAGCTCCATCCGCTACCTTCATCGTAGCGAAACGGCTCTCCATTGGTCGCTTCTCGCCCTCGTGAGAATCAGGACGTCACGGGTGGCGAACCACGTCGCCGTCATTTTTTCAACGAATTAGGTATATTAAATTCGTCTTAGTAAATCCCGCGAGCCGCAAGGGAGGATGGAGGTCAGCTCCAGCAGAGCCCTGCATGCTGAGGTAAGGCACCATATTACCCGGGAGAGCCCGATCCCGGGATGGTCGGCACGCTTACGACTAAACTCGCCCTTAGCCATGCATCCTTTGGCACGGCAAACCGTGGATTGGCGGAGAGGAAGGGTAAGGTTAGAGAAGAAAGGAAAGGGCAGGAACGGAAAATGCGGATTGGGGGGGTTACTAGACTCGGAATAAATATTTATAAATCCATATAAATATTTATTCTGATGCGGGAATCGAACCCGCGACCATTGACTCCGTGGACGGAGAGCCGCGCCGCTGAGCCAATCGGTCGTCTATTTCAACGTAAAGTGGAAAGAAAATATAAATATATATTTATATTCTTTTTTCTCAGTTTATAAATTATGATAAATTATTTATTTGCAAATTTTATTAATGGTTCTTATAAATAAATAAATGTTAGATTGAAAAAAAAGTAATAATTAAATGTTTAAACAAGACCGATTGGCTCAGTGGCGGGGCCCTCCGCTCGCGGAGTCAATGGTTGCGG
>JASFAT010000775.1:0-44810 GCA_031353405.1 Baronia brevicornis | reverse complement strand
GCTCAGCTGCCGAGCGAGGTGAGCCCGGCCGGCGGCTCCGGCGCCGCTACTCAGCCGGCGGCTCAGCCCCTCTCCTACGCTCTTCTGCACCTCTCTGCCTCTGATTCGACCGAACCGTCTTTCCTCCATGTGCAGCTCCAATCTTCGCCTGTCTCCTCCCCTCTGCCACCGGCGAGCGGCAAGTCTATCTCTATGTGTTACACGAGCACAGGTACTCTTTTATCATTACCACCAAAGAAGAAGGATATTTACCGTCCATACTGCCTAGGCGATCGCGCATATCTGCAACGTGCTGAAGAGGACCTTAACGCAGCACACGCCATTTTGGACTTGAGTCAGCATGCAGTGTTCTTGACTACGCCGCCTCGTTCTGAGATCAAGTCCCCCGAACCTCCGCCACCGCCACCAGAACCAGCTCAAGAGCAATCGGTTGAAAGACCCCGGGAAACCGTTGCCTACACTTACGATGCATTCTTTGTAAGCGATGGTCGATCGAAAAGACGAAATTACGCTAATGCACCAGTCGAAAGCGCCCAGCAACCCGAAGCTAAATCTAAGTACACATGTAGTGAGTGTGGCAAACGATACGCCACCTCATCGAACTTGTCGCGGCACAAACAAACCCACCGCAGCCTGGACTCGGTGGCGGCAAAGCGGTGTGGCGAATGCGGTAAGGCTTACGTTTCGATGCCGGCGCTCGCTATGCACGTACTTACGCACCAACTATCTCACGTGTGTGGTGTGTGCGGCAAACTGTTCTCGCGGCCGTGGCTCCTTCAGGGCCATCTCCGTTCACACACTGGTGAAAAGCCTTACGGCTGCGCGCATTGTGGCAAAGCGTTCGCAGACCGCTCCAATTTGCGTGCGCATATGCAAACACATTCTTCTGATAAGAATTTTGAGTGTGCACGTTGCCACAAAACGTTTGCATTGAAAAGTTACCTCAATAAGCACCAAGAATCGGCATGCGTTCGTGACGAAGACTTACCGGCCGAAACGCCAGGACCTATAGCTGACTAATTAATTGTCCACATAAGGGACCGCAAAAAATAAAGGTTTACACATAAACGTAAAGTATTAATATGAATTTAGCTTGTTAGCGTAATATAATAAGATTAAAGATTAAGGGTGTGCGCGCGGACGGTGTTTCGCAACATCGGAGCCGAAGCGTGCCCAACGCCCTCCGTGCGCGCCGCACTCGAGCAACGTTTCGCAAACAACGAATCACGTACGACCCCGTAGCGCCGCCACCGCCGGCCATAGACCGTAGCGACCGACGGACGTTCTGTAACGATAAAATATGTATATATACTTGTCGACAATTATACCCTTATATACATTCATACATAGATGTATAAAATAACGAATGAAACCAATATCTTTTGTAGGTGATTTTACAACCGCAATGTAGGTTAAAGAGTATTACGGTGTAAGTTTATATTCGAGATGCGAATGCCGAGCGCCGAGCTCATCCGGAGGTCGGAGGCGTTCATCTCGGTGAGAACTTGCCAAAACTTTCCGTCCGAAGCTCTGCAACGCCACACGCGCCGCCGCGTCGCCACCGCGCTGTATAATGCGGTAGTTCAACTTTCAATAATATAATATTATGCAATAATAGTTATGGATAGAGAAATAAGATACAGCAAGCGCCTTATAAATGTCGCCGTTAATACTAACTTTAATACTATTTATTTAAGTTAAATAAATAACTCTGATGGAATATATGCATCATAATAGTTGAACGGGATGAGCTGCAACATACCATTTCAATCTAAACATAAACACCCAACGCTGCCAGAACGTCGGCATATACAGATATGTTTATATACATATATTGTCATGGCGGTGTTCTGTGAAATTGAACTACTGCTTTATATACGTATGTTCTTAGTTTGCGTGTTAGCCTGAGCCGCAGCGCCTCGCGTCAGTGCCTTAGCGGCGACCAGCCCTAGTCCCGTTACCCGAACTACTACGCCACTTCCACCGCTATTATAGTAAATACTCTGTCATATCATGAATAAATGTTATTTTGCTAAAGAATTTAAAGAAAGAAAATCAAAGAACTGAATTTATTTTTTACGATTAACTAAAAAAATTAAATGCTCATACATGTTAAACGGAAAAATATAAACGTTTATTGTTTTGTCACTACTATTGAGGGCGATATAAAGTTATAATTTTATGGAACGGTTGAAATATAATTTTATTTATTCTTGATGTGTTAAACTATATATATATATATATATATATATATATATATATATATATATATATATATATATATATATATATATATATATTATATATACTCAAAAAAATCTTCAGAAATATACCATTTGTTTTAAATCAATATTAGAAAAAACAAATCCTAAATCAAACTAATGTCGAAATTTTATTGCCATTGAATTGAATGAAAACATTATTTTTCCAGTGAAATAATGTGATTTCGCCCTCATTTCGAAATATTTTTACATATTTTTAAATTTTAGGATATAACATAACGTAAAATATGTTATTAAATTCCATTCAATTCGGATGGAAGTGGTGACCAAGACGGGCTGCGTACCATCACTCAGCGAGCATGCCTTCAGTTTGACCGAATATTAGTGACAAGTCAAACGTAATTGGCAATAAACTGATTTAGATTAACATAGCATTAATACTAGGATTATTAAGATGAGCACGAGGTGCTTAGTAAGAAATGGGTATTCGAAAAGCAATAATAACGTAGGCACTATTCAAGTCGCGCACCATTGTCGCCAAGACACCGCCGACTTTGTATTACTTATAATTACTGTAGCATTCTGTAATTTTAGTACACCCCGAGCGTTATGTCAGTCCTATTTTTTATCCAAAATGAAGTGACAGAAGTTACCAGCACAAATATGATTTCTTGACCATTCCAATGCCGCTAGTCTTTGGGAAGTCGAAATATACGGAGCCAATGCTACCGATACTTAGTGCCTCGTCAGTCAATTTGAGTATTTAATTTAATCCTGTCAATTAAATAGATCCTGGTTTGTATAATTCAGAGTTCCTGTATTAATATTAACATTTTTTATAGGCAGAAAAAAAATGTCTGTTATATGTTCTATATGGTATGCGAAGTTGGTGAATTTAAAAAGATAGATTATTATTTGCTGTTCAACATTTTGTAGATGAACGACACCAAAAATCAAAGTTGTTCAGAACAACACAATTTTACGTGAAGCGAGGCCTTTACTCGCTGCTAGTTATATCCCCTGATCAAAGTAATACTATTGAATGTACACTGACTGCAGTGCCACAATTATTAATTAGATACTGTAAATACTCGTACTTAAACTCCGTAGTCACTATTGAACAAATTAGCTTTACAAGACAAAGGTTGCGCGTGAAAAGCAATATAATGTAAATTGATAAGCAATATTAAGGTAGAGTTTACGTAGCTTATATTAGCGTTTATGAATAATTAGAAGTTTTTAGATATTTTTGGTGCTTCGGTGTAGGTACTATATTGACAATTTTGTGAAACGAATCAGACATCGAATATTATTATTAAAGGTTATTAGATGGTGATATTAGTTTTTCAAAATTATATTATTATCTGTTGACATAGCTAAATAAGTTTCAATTTTTTTCACTTGTATTGTAGTTTGTACCATATACATTTCTATCGCTATTTATATTAATGATTTTACGTAGAAAATTTTATTCGTATGTCAAACTTACTTTAATATATTCTTATTAATCTATTGTTTGAGTAATACACGCAAAAATATTGGCTTATAAAATCTACAACGAGATATTTTATTCAAATATTTATACTACCGTTATTAGAATTGTAGTGATTATAAAGTAAAATTGTAAGTAACATCTAATGTAAAAAGAAAAAACCAACTTATATACACAAATATATACCAATATTTAAATGTAAATATGTCCCTATGTACCAAAGATCTTTCTTTACATTTTTTGTAGTTTTAGCATTATGAATAAAACATTAAAGTGGTAGATAATATAGTTAGATCCTCACTTAGTAAGTATGAATTACCAGTAATTTGTAGTTGGCAATGTTAAATCTTTTGAATGGATACATTTATCAGTTTTGCATCATTTATATACATTTGTTTTAAATAATATTTACCTTATGAAATTCATAATACGGCCCAGCGACACATTATTTTTCAAATAAATTTTTATACTTATTGTTATACTCCTAATGATACTCAGATACAAAACTATTGATTAACGAGTATAAATTCACATAACCATATAACGTAAAGCAAGTTCAATGATACAAAAAAGATGAAAATGTCCAATATAGTAATCAGTAAGGAATAATACTTAAATAATTTGTTCCGTATGTGTTAAGGTTTGTAGTAATAATGTTATTGTTTCATAATATTAGGTGACTAGGATCGTGAGTTATGATTAAAGCAATTAATTATAAAATGTGGCAGATTGTTTAGACTGCAAGAAGTGATATATCTGATAATATGGAAGTGTTTCCTTTTTCAAACTGGTATTATAATAAGTATTAAAAAGAAAATTAAATTTCTCTGCCTGTCTTAAGAAGTAAGACAAGTTAGCAATACTAAACGAACCGTTAATGTTATTTACTTTGTATATGAAACAATATTTAAAAATAAAATAAGGTGTTTTATATAAGATTACCGAATGTGTTTCAGATTTAAATCAGATAAGCGACATTACACACTGTATTAAACCTTATATTTAGATGTTTTCGTCATCGCCGCTTTACTTAAATGCTTTTATGTATTCTTCTGCTCTCTAACAGATATATTTCTGTAACCATTTTTACATACTTTATATAACTCCCATTCAAACACTAATTTAAAATACTTGAATAAGTTTAATATGGTTGAACTCCATTGTTGGTGAATCGCTGTCAAAATTTTTCTAAATAATATATTCTTTGAGCATTTTAAATACACCATGTAAAGTGCACCCTCCGATAGGGTAGTAGGTAGGGGATTAAATTATCAACACCGTTGCACTAAATGCAAATGTCGCGTTTACAATTGAACTTCATCCATTCATAATATAATGTGTTTACATTATCTATGCATAATTCATATAATTTATTAAATAAATACAGAAGGTAATGCATTTGTGACTTTAAACTAGGCAAAAATATTAAATAACACAACATGCAAACATTTCATAAGTGTTAGGTAGATAGTAAACCATCTTTAGCTACACGCATTCAGTCTCTGCCAACTGCCTTGCGCAGATCGTCGTTCCATCTAGCAGGGGGGCTCCGATATTACGTTTGCCACGACGCTGTCTCCACTCCAGCACTCGTCATCTTCAGCGGTGTGAATTACTATAATTTTAGTTTTATTCAGATAGCCAAACCAACTAGCCTGGAGGATTCCAGGCTGGTTGATCTTGTAGTTCTTGCAGCGATTCTGCCAAAACCACGATATCATCGGCAAAGTGCAGGTGTGAGACGTCCTCAATGTTTAGGTTTATACCACATCATTTCCAGTCCAGTGTCTTGAAAACATCTTCCACGGAGATATAACATTCTGTCTCATTCCATGGTGTAACTGTATTCATTTTGTCTGAGTGCTCTCTACTCGAACGGATATCGTATCGGCGTTTTGTAGACATCTCAACCCCTCGTGTATTGATGTATCGATCTATCTAGCACCGTTGCAAGACATCTATCTACATCTATCTCTTCTTCATAGTCTACAGACACTAAGTACAGGGGCTGATTATACTAGTAATTATATTAGTATACTATTAATTTTAACATTATATAATAGCAGAATGATAAGCGATTGTTAAAGAGAACTTAGTCTAGACAACCGTTTAATAATGGTCGTTGAGGAAGATGCTTCGCGCCCAAAACTACTCATTACCGCTCTGCATATTAATACAGCCAATTCAGGATAAGATTATTTCTAGAATGTCAAGACACTGACACAATTTGCCGTACTGCCATATTTCTTTTCCTATACAATATATATAGGAGAAGAAAGGTTGAAGTACTTTAATAGGCGCTATTCAAAGTACCGCCCGAGTAAAATATATTGATATTTAAAAAGTATATATTGTGATAAAAACGTATATAACAATAAAAGTACGAGCAATATAATCGACATAAAACAACGAATATATCAACTTATCTGAGGTTTATAAAAATGTGAAATATTCCTTTTACAAAATGCAATTAGCATTTATAAAAGCAATATTACGGAGTAAGATGTATTTGTATTATTAACCTAAAAAAATATACTATTTTAGCTATATGCTTAAAAGCTATAAATGATGTAAAAAAGTCAACATAGTGTCAACTAAATTTATATTATATTATAATATATATTTTGAATAATTTGCTATAAAATTGGATAACTAAAACATACATTACCTACTATTTTAAATACTTTAAGAAATATGTAATACACTAATAACTAAATAAAACAATCAGCATTTGGTAGATGAAACCTGTTTACTCTTAAATTGTGTCCCAAAGAATGTTCACATTGGTAAACATTCATTAACAAGAAGTTGACGTCTGTCAATAAGGTAAAATTTTAAGTGAATACATGTAGATGTGTATTAAACTTGCATTTAATTCAGTTTGTTTAACTCTAAAGTAGTCATAATGTAAACTGTAATCAATCTAGTCGGAACTTATAGAGATCGATGAACATGTTTGTATATTTAGGAGTAGAATTGGGCGAGGTTACATTTATGCTTAGAAATCACGACTGTCTAAGCATTTATGATGCATTATGTAGGCCGTGAGAGTGAATAGAAAGTATATTTAGAAAGAAAAATGTATAGTGTATTCTGTAGGAACAGTGGATAGCGAAAATATACTCATAAATGACTTGGCCTTAATATTTTTTGTATGGTATATATAAAATGATACTATAAAAGCAAATATGTAAACAAGAACATAGTTTGCTTATCGATATGTAATCGAGTACCGTTTTGTTTATTAGGACTATATTAAATCAAAATTTTATGGTATTTTATGTTTTATAACAGATAAAGTGCTGTTTAAACTGTTTAAACAAAGTTATCCATTATTTCCAGTATGATCTGCTTTTTTCATTAATCTGCGTTTTTAAGTTTAATGACTTCTTAAAAACCTTCTGTTAATTTCATTTTTAAAAGATATTATAAAGTGTAAGCTTATGTATCTTGTACTTAATTTAAATGAAAACATAGTTTAAAAACAATGGACAGAACCTGTATAACCAAATACCTTAGTAGATTATTTTGAAACCTAGGTACAGTAGACAACTTACCTAGGTTTTACAAAATAATCTTACTTAAGGTATTTGGTTATACAGGTTCTGTCTATTGTTTTTAAACTATGTTTTCATTTAAATTAAGTACAAGATACATAAGCTTACACTTTATAATATCTTTTAAAATGAAATTAACAGAAGGTTTTTAAGAAGTCATTAAACTTAAAAACGCAGATTAATGAAAAAAGCAGATCATACTGGAAATAATGGATAACTTTGTTTAAACAGTTTAAACAGCACTTTATCTGTTATAAAACATAAAATACCATAAAATTTTGATTTAATATAGTCCTAATAAACAAAACGGTACTCGATTACATATCGATAAGCAAACTATGTTCTTGTTTACATATTTGCTTTTATAGTATCATTTTATATATACCATACAAAAAATATTAAGGCCAAGTCATTTATGAGTATATTTTCGCTATCCACTGTTCCTACAGAATACACTATACATTTTTCTTTCTAAATATACTTTCTATTCACTCTCACGGCCTACATAATGCATCATAAATGCTTAGACAGTCGTGATTTCTAAGCATAAATGTAACCTCGCCCAATTCTACTCCTAAATATACAAACATGTTCATCGATCTCTATAAGTTCCGACTAGATTGATTACAGTTTACATTATGACTACTTTAGAGTTAAACAAACTGAATTAAATGCAAGTTTAATACACATCTACATGTATTCACTTAAAATTTTACCTTATTGACAGACGTCAACTTCTTGTTAATGAATGTTTACCAATGTGAACATTCTTTGGGACACAATTTAAGAGTAAACAGGTTTCATCTACCAAATGCTGATTGTTTTATTTAGTTATTAGTGTATTACATATTTCTTAAAGTATTTAAAATAGTAGGTAATGTATGTTTTAGTTATCCAATTTTATAGCAAATTATTCAAAATATATATTATAATATAATATAAATTTAGTTGACACTATGTTGACTTTTTTACATCATTTATAGCTTTTAAGCATATAGCTAAAATAGTATATTTTTTTAGGTTAATAATACAAATACATCTTACTCCGTAATATTGCTTTTATAAATGCTAATTGCATTTTGTAAAAGGAATATTTCACATTTTTATAAACCTCAGATAAGTTGATATATTCGTTGTTTTATGTCGATTATATTGCTCGTACTTTTATTGTTATATACGTTTTTATCACAATATATACTTTTTAAATATCAATATATTTTACTCGGGCGGTACTTTGAATAGCGCCTATTAAAGTACTTCAACCTTTCTTCTCCTATATATATTGTATAGGAAAAGAAATATGGCAGTACGGCAAATTGTGTCAGTGTCTTGACATTCTAGAAATAATCTTATCCTGAATTGGCTGTATTAATATGCAGAGCGGTAATGAGTAGTTTTGGGCGCGAAGCATCTTCCTCAACGACCATTATTAAACGGTTGTCTAGACTAAGTTCTCTTTAACAATCGCTTATCATTCTGCTATTATATAATGTTAAAATTAATAGTATACTAATATAATTACTAGTATAATCAGCCCCTGTACTTAGTGTCTGTAGACTATGAAGAAGAGATAGATGTAGATAGATGTCTTGCAACGGTGCTAGATAGATCGATACATCAATACACGAGGGGTTGAGATGTCTACAAAACGCCGATACGATATCCGTTCGAGTAGAGAGCACTCAGACAAAATGAATACAGTTACACCATGGAATGAGACAGAATGTTATATCTCCGTGGAAGATGTTTTCAAGACACTGGACTGGAAATGATGTGGTATAAACCTAAACATTGAGGACGTCTCACACCTGCACTTTGCCGATGATATCGTGGTTTTGGCAGAATCGCTGCAAGAACTACAAGATCAACCAGCCTGGAATCCTCCAGGCTAGTTGGTTTGGCTATCTGAATAAAACTAAAATTATAGTAATTCACACCGCTGAAGATGACGAGTGCTGGAGTGGAGACAGCGTCGTGGCAAACGTAATATCGGAGCCCCCCTGCTAGATGGAACGACGATCTGCGCAAGGCAGTTGGCAGAGACTGAATGCGTGTAGCTAAAGATGGTTTACTATCTACCTAACACTTATGAAATGTTTGCATGTTGTGTTATTTAATATTTTTGCCTAGTTTAAAGTCACAAATGCATTACCTTCTGTATTTATTTAATAAATTATATGAATTATGCATAGATAATGTAAACACATTATATTATGAATGGATGAAGTTCAATTGTAAACGCGACATTTGCATTTAGTGCAACGGTGTTGATAATTTAATCCCCTACCTACTACCCTATCGGAGGGTGCACTTTACATGGTGTATTTAAAATGCTCAAAGAATATATTATTTAGAAAAATTTTGACAGCGATTCACCAACAATGGAGTTCAACCATATTAAACTTATTCAAGTATTTTAAATTAGTGTTTGAATGGGAGTTATATAAAGTATGTAAAAATGGTTACAGAAATATATCTGTTAGAGAGCAGAAGAATACATAAAAGCATTTAAGTAAAGCGGCGATGACGAAAACATCTAAATATAAGGTTTAATACAGTGTGTAATGTCGCTTATCTGATTTAAATCTGAAACACATTCGGTAATCTTATATAAAACACCTTATTTTATTTTTAAATATTGTTTCATATACAAAGTAAATAACATTAACGGTTCGTTTAGTATTGCTAACTTGTCTTACTTCTTAAGACAGGCAGAGAAATTTAATTTTCTTTTTAATACTTATTATAATACCAGTTTGAAAAAGGAAACACTTCCATATTATCAGATATATCACTTCTTGCAGTCTAAACAATCTGCCACATTTTATAATTAATTGCTTTAATCATAACTCACGATCCTAGTCACCTAATATTATGAAACAATAACATTATTACTACAAACCTTAACACATACGGAACAAATTATTTAAGTATTATTCCTTACTGATTACTATATTGGACATTTTCATCTTTTTTGTATCATTGAACTTGCTTTACGTTATATGGTTATGTGAATTTATACTCGTTAATCAATAGTTTTGTATCTGAGTATCATTAGGAGTATAACAATAAGTATAAAAATTTATTTGAAAAATAATGTGTCGCTGGGCCGTATTATGAATTTCATAAGGTAAATATTATTTAAAACAAATGTATATAAATGATGCAAAACTGATAAATGTATCCATTCAAAAGATTTAACATTGCCAACTACAAATTACTGGTAATTCATACTTACTAAGTGAGGATCTAACTATATTATCTACCACTTTAATGTTTTATTCATAATGCTAAAACTACAAAAAATGTAAAGAAAGATCTTTGGTACATAGGGACATATTTACATTTAAATATTGGTATATATTTGTGTATATAAGTTGGTTTTTTCTTTTTACATTAGATGTTACTTACAATTTTACTTTATAATCACTACAATTCTAATAACGGTAGTATAAATATTTGAATAAAATATCTCGTTGTAGATTTTATAAGCCAATATTTTTGCGTGTATTACTCAAACAATAGATTAATAAGAATATATTAAAGTAAGTTTGACATACGAATAAAATTTTCTACGTAAAATCATTAATATAAATAGCGATAGAAATGTATATGGTACAAACTACAATACAAGTGAAAAAAAAATTGAAACTTATTTAGCTATGTCAACAGATAATAATATAATTTTGAAAAACTAATATCACCATCTAATAACCTTTAATAATAATATTCGATGTCTGATTCGTTTCACAAAATTGTCAATATAGTACCTACACCGAAGCACCAAAAATATCTAAAAACTTCTAATTATTCATAAACGCTAATATAAGCTACGTAAACTCTACCTTAATATTGCTTATCAATTTACATTATATTGCTTTTCACGCGCAACCTTTGTCTTGTAAAGCTAATTTGTTCAATAGTGACTACGGAGTTTAAGTACGAGTATTTACAGTATCTAATTAATAATTGTGGCACTGCAGTCAGTGTACATTCAATAGTATTACTTTGATCAGGGGATATAACTAGCAGCGAGTAAAGGCCTCGCTTCACGTAAAATTGTGTTGTTCTGAACAACTTTGATTTTTGGTGTCGTTCATCTACAAAATGTTGAACAGCAAATAATAATCTATCTTTTTAAATTCACCAACTTCGCATACCATATAGAACATATAACAGACATTTTTTTTCTGCCTATAAAAAATGTTAATATTAATACAGGAACTCTGAATTATACAAACCAGGATCTATTTAATTGACAGGATTAAATTAAATACTCAAATTGACTGACGAGGCACTAAGTATCGGTAGCATTGGCTCCGTATATTTCGACTTCCCAAAGACTAGCGGCATTGGAATGGTCAAGAAATCATATTTGTGCTGGTAACTTCTGTCACTTCATTTTGGATAAAAAATAGGACTGACATAACGCTCGGGGTGTACTAAAATTACAGAATGCTACAGTAATTATAAGTAATACAAAGTCGGCGGTGTCTTGGCGACAATGGTGCGCGACTTGAATAGTGCCTACGTTATTATTGCTTTTCGAATACCCATTTCTTACTAAGCACCTCGTGCTCATCTTAATAATCCTAGTATTAATGCTATGTTAATCTAAATCAGTTTATTGCCAATTACGTTTGACTTGTCACTAATATTCGGTCAAACTGAAGGCATGCTCGCTGAGTGATGGTACGCAGCCCGTCTTGGTCACCACTTCCATCCGAATTGAATGGAATTTAATAACATATTTTACGTTATGTTATATCCTAAAATTTAAAAATATGTAAAAATATTTCGAAATGAGGGCGAAATCACATTATTTCACTGGAAAAATAATGTTTTCATTCAATTCAATGGCAATAAAATTTCGACATTAGTTTGATTTAGGATTTGTTTTTTCTAATATTGATTTAAAACAAATGGTATATTTCTGAAGATTTTTTTGAGTATATATAATATATATATATATATATATATATATATATATATATATATATATATATATATATATATATATATATATATATAGTTTAACACATCAAGAATAAATAAAATTATATTTCAACCGTTCCATAAAATTATAACTTTATATCGCCCTCAATAGTAGTGACAAAACAATAAACGTTTATATTTTTCCGTTTAACATGTATGAGCATTTAATTTTTTTAGTTAATCGTAAAAAATAAATTCAGTTCTTTGATTTTCTTTCTTTAAATTCTTTAGCAAAATAACATTTATTCATGATATGACAGAGTATTTACTATAATAGCGGTGGAAGTGGCGTAGTAGTTCGGGTAACGGGACTAGGGCTGGTCGCCGCTAAGGCACTGACGCGAGGCGCTGCGGCTCAGGCTAACACGCAAACTAAGAACATACGTATATAAAGCAGTAGTTCAATTTCACAGAACACCGCCATGACAATATATGTATATAAACATATCTGTATATGCCGACGTTCTGGCAGCGTTGGGTGTTTATGTTTAGATTGAAATGGTATGTTGCAGCTCATCCCGTTCAACTATTATGATGCATATATTCCATCAGAGTTATTTATTTAACTTAAATAAATAGTATTAAAGTTAGTATTAACGGCGACATTTATAAGGCGCTTGCTGTATCTTATTTCTCTATCCATAACTATTATTGCATAATATTATATTATTGAAAGTTGAACTACCGCATTATACAGCGCGGTGGCGACGCGGCGGCGCGTGTGGCGTTGCAGAGCTTCGGACGGAAAGTTTTGGCAAGTTCTCACCGAGATGAACGCCTCCGACCTCCGGATGAGCTCGGCGCTCGGCATTCGCATCTCGAATATAAACTTACACCGTAATACTCTTTAACCTACATTGCGGTTGTAAAATCACCTACAAAAGATATTGGTTTCATTCGTTATTTTATACATCTATGTATGAATGTATATAAGGGTATAATTGTCGACAAGTATATATACATATTTTATCGTTACAGAACGTCCGTCGGTCGCTACGGTCTATGGCCGGCGGTGGCGGCGCTACGGGGTCGTACGTGATTCGTTGTTTGCGAAACGTTGCTCGAGTGCGGCGCGCACGGAGGGCGTTGGGCACGCTTCGGCTCCGATGTTGCGAAACACCGTCCGCGCGCACACCCTTAATCTTTAATCTTATTATATTACGCTAACAAGCTAAATTCATATTAATACTTTACGTTTATGTGTAAACCTTTATTTTTTGCGGTCCCTTATGTGGACAATTAATTAGTCAGCTATAGGTCCTGGCGTTTCGGCCGGTAAGTCTTCGTCACGAACGCATGCCGATTCTTGGTGCTTATTGAGGTAACTTTTCAATGCAAACGTTTTGTGGCAACGTGCACACTCAAAATTCTTATCAGAAGAATGTGTTTGCATATGCGCACGCAAATTGGAGCGGTCTGCGAACGCTTTGCCACAATGCGCGCAGCCGTAAGGCTTTTCACCAGTGTGTGAACGGAGATGGCCCTGAAGGAGCCACGGCCGCGAGAACAGTTTGCCGCACACACCACACACGTGAGATAGTTGGTGCGTAAGTACGTGCATAGCGAGCGCCGGCATCGAAACGTAAGCCTTACCGCATTCGCCACACCGCTTTGCCGCCACCGAGTCCAGGCTGCGGTGGGTTTGTTTGTGCCGCGACAAGTTCGATGAGGTGGCGTATCGTTTGCCACACTCACTACATGTGTACTTAGATTTAGCTTCGGGTTGCTGGGCGCTTTCGACTGGTGCATTAGCGTAATTTCGTCTTTTCGATCGACCATCGCTTACAAAGAATGCATCGTAAGTGTAGGCAACGGTTTCCCGGGGTCTTTCAACCGATTGCTCTTGAGCTGGTTCTGGTGGCGGTGGCGGAGGTTCGGGGGACTTGATCTCAGAACGAGGCGGCGTAGTCAAGAACACTGCATGCTGACTCAAGTCCAAAATGGCGTGTGCTGCGTTAAGGTCCTCTTCAGCACGTTGCAGATATGCGCGATCGCCTAGGCAGTATGGACGGTAAATATCCTTCTTCTTTGGTGGTAATGATAAAAGAGTACCTGTGCTCGTGTAACACATAGAGATAGACTTGCCGCTCGCCGGTGGCAGAGGGGAGGAGACAGGCGAAGATTGGAGCTGCACATGGAGGAAAGACGGTTCGGTCGAATCAGAGGCAGAGAGGTGCAGAAGAGCGTAGGAGAGGGGCTGAGCCGCCGGCTGAGTAGCGGCGCCGGAGCCGCCGGCCGGGCTCACCTCGCTCGGCAGCTGAGCTGTAAACTGCGTGGAAGGCTGCTCCTCGGTGTATCCTAGAACATAAAATCATATAGTTTGACTATGACACTATCTCACTGCTTTACAAATAATTCTCACACAAGATACATAGATTCAATTCAATAAATGTAAATATATCAAGTGAATGAATATTGCTTTCACATATCCTAACAATGATTTTATTTGAACGTCCTAACTAACCTACACCTATAGTTTTTAGTCAAAAGTAATTATTTATTAAATCTAAACTAACAATTCAGGTACGTATAAATGGTAAGCAAATTTCGCTTGAGTAGAGCCGGTGGCGGGCGAGCAATAAGGATCCCAGTCTGCAGAAGTTATTTCGGCATCGTTAATAATTTGCAAAGGCAACCTGTAGCATTCCTATCAACCAACTTGTAGCGCTCCGTGCAGTTCCTAAAAGCTTAACTACAGAGAATTACTACAAATTCAATATATATATATATTTAGCAAATATAAATTAATTTCTTATATACCACAAAAACTCTACATATACATATATACATGTCAATTTTTGAGATATTATATTTTGAATATAAAAAAGACTACATGAGTGATCGTTGAATGATTTAAAATACAATATTTATGCAAACACAAATGTCTACTACTCATTCAAAGAGCAATGCTTGTTTCAACACTTCTGAAATGCATATGGTACTGCGTATGTCTATGGGCAGCTTTAATTGCTTTCCAACAAGTGACACGCCTGCGCGTTTGCCTTCCTATCCCATAAAAAAAGAAATACAACAGCCATTATGATGTTAAAAAAACATTTAAATATACGGGTATCACTCGTAACGCGTAAACTAAGGGGGTTGCTTAATAAAAGAAAACATGCAGCAAAGCGCCACAACAAAGGCTTTGTTAATAAAGAAGCTCGCCTTTCAATCAGGAAAATAAATAAAATTTGGCCGGGAATTACGATTATTCAGTAAAAATGATAATGAGAACAGAGATGGTGATACCACAGGCACGGGAATACATTGTGGGGACCGTAAGTTCTGTAAGCTTTTTATTTGTTTATCTTTTAATTAATATATTCTTTTAATAAATCTTTTTAAGTAAATATATGGTGAATTTATGGAGTCAGGCGTTACTTTGCGGAAATCCATCACTATGTAGACAATCAAAAGTTTTACTTAGCTAAGATCCGCGACAAGCAAACAATAACAGAAAATTAATAATGTGTGTTTTCCTTCTGGACGAAGTGGATTTATTTGGAACCTAAACCAAACTTACCGAAAAACTCCACTTAGACTCTACGGAAGACAACCGAAAAGTATCTTCCGTAGAGTCTAGTAGTAGTACTAGGTATAGTAACCTGAAGATGTCTCGTGTTGGGGCGAAACACGTGTTGTTTACAAGGTGGAAAAGTGGTAGTGTGTGTTTGGTGTTGTGTATAGTGGTTGGTGTGTGGAGAGTTACTCGCCGTTTTTCGGTAAGTTTTTGGTTTAGATTCCAAATAAATCCACTTCGTCCAGCAGGAAAACACACATTATTAATTTTCTGTTATTGTTTGCTTGTCGCGGATCTTAGCTGAGTAAAACTTTTGACTGTCCACATTGTGGATTTGTCTAATTGCTAAACTTTACTTTTTTTTTATAAACCTTATTAATTATAACTCGATTCAGAAAGCTAACCGAGTGACTAATGCGATGTCATAGACAGATACTCGTACATGTGGTTTATAATAGATAGCAATCAAATTGGATATTATATTATATTAGCAACTATGAGCGTTAAGTAGGAAGAAAAACGATATAACAAAAAGAATTTGTTACAGATATTGCCTTTGATCAATTTGACATTAAATTTGATAACCGAAATTATTTTGAGCATTCAAAAGAACAGGGGACCGACTAAACCGAAAACATTTTAGGAAAAGTTGTTACTGATTATTATTATTTTTTTATAAATAATATCTTTTTATTCTTATTATGATTTAAGTTGTTCATTTGATATATTTTTAAAGGTTTCTTTAATTTCACACTTTAATATATAACAACAACTTCAAATCGTTGAAAATGAGGATTTTAAAATATTTAGTTCACAAAAAAATTTTGGCTGTCTAAAAATCTCTAAAAAAAATAAATGTGCAATATGGTATGCCTACACTTTTTGATGTGTGTATTCCGGAATAAAATATTATTCTTATTAATTCTGCAATCGTAAATAGCTGCAATGACGTAATCCGGAAGCTGAAAATTGTCTCCGAAACCTATCTAATAAGGCGAGACAAAACATATTTTACATAAGCTCATCGTATTTTATGAACAGCATTACTTTCCATTGATATTTTTAGACTCAATAGAAATGTTTTCAATTATAATATTAATTATATAAATAAGGCGATTACTTATTGTAACTAATAGGTTAATGTTCTCTATATGTTCCTTTAAGTATAATTATAACAATTTCGTAAAAATCATTATCTATGACAATCCTCTGCCGAACGTATGATAGGTCACCTCCAAGACGCACCAGCTAACCCGCTAGCCGCCTTGCATAAATCGTCGCTCTATCTAACTAGGTAGTGTACTGGACCACATTTTCACTCCAGCACTTGTCTTTGCCAACTACAGTTTTTTTGAATAAAAATGACTAGAAATAATAATATGTTATAATATATATTATACATGCAATATGTGTCGACGGAACAGTTTTTTAATTAACTTTACGTGAATATTAAAACCTTCAAAAACTGAAGTTGGAAAAAGCGCATAACATGCTTTCAGTGGCTTACACGTTTTATTGAGCTCATCCCGATGAAATATTAGCTAACTTTTGTTTTTGCAAAAAGTAATAATTTAAAATGGCACAAAGTAAAAGATTATTACTACCTTCTGTTTTCCATGCTTGGTGGTGTCAAAACTTTTATATACATATTAGTGGCTATAAACGGTAATTCAAATTTTTTCGAAATAGAAAATGAAATGGAAATTCTTTTAATAATAATAATATCATTCTATTTAAGACCAACGATCCATAATATTTGTTAGTAACAAAGATTTATAAGAGGTAGTACATCTATAATAACGATAACAAATAATAATAATAAAATAAAAAATAATAATAACGATAAAAAATAATAATAATAAGGAGACACCCCAATACTACCTGACATTAGTGTGCAGGAGCAATGGCAATGGCGAGTCCCACCTGTCAGCCAATACGCGCAAGATGATGTGTGTGGTGCAGCGCGGACAACGTAGAAGAGGTGCGCATGATTCGAATGATTGCGTAAAAATCATCAGTTCGTCTTTTAACAAATATAGTAGATGCGCTACACCAAGGTGGAAAAGGAAGCAGCATCCTGAAGGCATTGTTATACTGAACACGCAGTTCACTGGCCGTCCGCTGCGTATAGATGACCCACAGACTGCACGTATAAAAAAAGGACTAGCAATACGCTTTAAACAAAGTAACGTTCTACTTGTCTTCAAAAATGTATTATTTATTTACTCTATTTCTTATTAAGGTAACATAAAAGAACATATTATTTAATTAGGCACTTCTAGAATTATAATTTTTATTTTAATAATGCAGTAAATTCTTAATTATGTTCTTGTAATTGATAAAAAATACTCTATGTGCATATTTTTCTATAATAATTATATATAGCACCGATTTACTTAGTGGTTGTAATATTAATTACCTAAAAGGTGCAGTGGCCAACAGTTAGTTTTCTGGGT
This sequence comes from Baronia brevicornis, assembly GCA_031353405.1. Taxonomy (NCBI): domain Eukaryota; kingdom Metazoa; phylum Arthropoda; class Insecta; order Lepidoptera; family Papilionidae; genus Baronia; species Baronia brevicornis. The sequence continues at coordinate 26,568 of JASFAT010000775.1, read as the reverse complement.
TATGGGTCGTATATAGATTCGATTATGATATATGGAATACATGACAAAAAATATAATATTTGAACGGCTTACAGGACTTTTTTTTCTAAGTCTGTGTTTATCTTCTAAACATGCCATTTTTTATTTGTTTATCATTAATAGTACATGCGTATATACAAATTGCTGGTGGACAACACCTAGGCAATCTCGGAACCCAAGTTGTAGCTTAACTATCTATCTTATCTTAACTATATATTCCGCACATACCATTATAAACTTACCGATTTGTAAGTTTATAATGGTGTGTATAATGGTACGACACAGACTCAAAATATGACATATAAAAACCAAAAAAATTCAAGTGAGTCGTTCATCAAGAATAATAATAATCCCAATTTATATATTTATATATTCATATAAAGATCACCATCTAAGGAATTTATTTTTACGGATGAGTTAAACATTTTATTAAAACATTATGTGCTAGTGTTTTTATCTATTTCCAATTTAAATTGTTATTTTTAGAACAATCTGTTGCTTCAAGTAATAAGACATAGTACGTACTAGATAAGTAACCAAACAATCTTAACATGAACATTTTATTCCATAATTCCTACTAAATCAATCCCGTAAGCGTTACAATCCAATATGAATGTACGTCAACAAGTACTGTAGATACCCTGGGTAGGGGGACTAACACCCCTAGGGTGTCTAGGGGTCGAGATTCAACTGGTGCAATGCGGCGTTCCCCTCCGCTCATCCCACTCTGCGCGTTTGTTTTGCCATTGTATCTACGGCACACAGTAGGCACACTAAACGTTGATTTTGGTGCGTTTGTTTTGTACGAGCGCCTTTAAAAGAAGCTAGATTCACCATTATTCCAATTTCTTCTTTCTACTCTCACTGACACTCTGAGCGGATGTTTAGTGTGTTTGGCATCTTCATTTAGTTTGAATTATAACTAATTATTGTTATTTAAATATCAAAAATCATTTTTACCCACATATCAGTTGGTCAATCATGATCAATAAAATTTTATCACATCTTATAGTTACATCGAGAAAGGTATGCTTTTTCAAATTAAGAAGATGGCATAACAAGTATTTCAAATGATAAAAATAATCATTCACATTAAACTATTGTAGTTAAATGAAAGAAATTTCTGTTATAATACGAGTTAAAATCCCTTATTTCATATTTTAGTATTCCTTTATTACTGAGTCAATTACTCATAGGCAATTGAACATTAAAAAATTCCATTGCACAGCCATTAGACGAAAATAGAGCTTTACGAACTTAGACGAGACAGGTACCTAACTTTTATAATAGACAATAATGTATATTGATTCACATTAATTCACTTAAAAATTAATTTCATATTAAATATCTATTATTTCATATTTTTATTTCATTATATTTAAGTGCTTTGCGTCCGTCAATCAAACCTTGTTATTCTTCAAATCACACAACTTTTCTCTAACTCTAAAAGAACATGACAGTTATCAGTTTGCCTACAAATGTGACATGCAATCAAAACTTTCCATTGCTTATTCGGGAAGCTGTAGTAATTGGCTTATCGAACTGAATTACTTATTAAAACACTGTTTTTCCCACTCTTTTTTATATCTATTTCTTCCAGCAGTCTACTCAAAAGCTGATTTGTATCAACAGGTTAGTACCTATCTTTCTAAAACCAGTTATAATATTTTGTTTGACATTTTCATGAGTTTTTATAATAGCTTTGGGAAACAACACTTGGGCAGAGACGCTTGGGACTTCCCATCTATTTTTTTTTTCATTTTACGAGATTGTTACGCCAGGCCATCTTCATCGGACAAAAGAATGCCAAATCTAATGGTTAGGTTACATTTGCACTATTGGTAGGAAAAAAGATGAATGATATGTGTTGTTCATGACATAATTCTATTACGTCTAAAGACAAATATGATGAAAAACCTTCCCTAATAAGAATTATTTTCCCTTGTTTGTATCTAAAATAAGCCAAGATTTAACCCAATCTTCTAATATATTGCCGTCAAACCATCCACTTTGAGAGCGGTTATATCTCATTTATATATATTATATTATGACTGTTATATATATTAATATTATGACTGTTTCTTTGAGATATTATTAGTAGGTATTTATGCCTCTTAAGTAAACTTTTTTTTTATGGGATAGAAGGGCAGACGAGCAAGCGTGTCGCCTGATGGAAAGCAATAAACTTCCTACAAAGTGGGCCGGGATAAATTATTTTTAAATTGTAAGACTGTCCTACCTACTTTATCAAAATAATACTTAACAAGGAATCGCAAGTCCAAAGATTTCAATGGGTAACGTATATTTATATATTTTACTATTTGATATTTAATTGATTTCTATTGATCCCGTTTTACGATACGATTTTTGTCACAAGATTTAGAGGGACTTTTCACTGATCACAGATAAATACAACTCAACATGAATTGATTGATACCCATCATTTTTATACAGATATTACATTGATTTTAATAAATTAAAATCGACCGAAATTTAAGACAGCAAGCTTTTCCAAGGATCTCCGTTATTTAACATATGCCATAATGATTAACTTAATATGCAGAACAAATTAATATAAGGAAAATTAAAAATTTCCCATATTAATTCTTTCTCGAATCAAAAATTATTTTATCTGTTATCTCTCTACCGAAATAAAACTTTTTATATAATATTTATTTAGAATGAATAAGCACAACGCTATTTCACACTGTATTTGAGACCTAATAAATTATTCACACGTTGTAAAAGTTTTGAAAGACCTTACAATTTTTTGTATTGAAATGGCTGTTATTTACAGTTGTCTTATGATAGTGTCTCGATTCAATCATCATATATCAAATAAGTCATGCATGTATACATTAAGACACTTTTATTTAAATAAATTAAGTAAAAACTTAACTTTCTTTTTCTTTCTCACATCAACATATACAGTCTATCATCGAATCATTGCAACTGCTTATGTGGAACTGACTTAAAGTATGGATGCAATAATCTCTTTAAAACGTTCAAGAGATGTATTGAAATGAGTTCTTGAAAATAGGGTGGGCCGTGGAAAGTATCAGGAAAATTTCATAAACAAGGATTTATTAAAATCTCAACTGTCTCCCAAAAAGAGTAAAAGTATACTGTATACAAAATGAGGAGATTTATCTCACTTATAATATTTGATCAACAATGTTTTGGGGGTTAAACTTTATTGATAAACGTGCGTTTAAATAAATCTTTAACATTTATTTAAACCCACTTAAAAATATTTATCACCAATGTTATTGAAAAAAATGTGATGCTTTGGGACTCTTCTGCTGTTTATCCAAAGGGATTAAACAAAATTTGATTGCGTGAGATGCGATATATTGATCAGGAAACTGCACCACTACGGTATTAAGGGTGCAGCTCTTAATATGCTTGTTTCTTACCTAACTAATAGAATAATTCAAATATATATAAACGGCACAAGATCGCCAGGAATAGCAGTGAATATGGGGGTGCCATAAGATTCAATTCTGCGTCCTTTTTTTTGTTTATATTATAGTAATGATCTATCTTGATCATATCTTAGAATGATTACCTTGTTGAAAAACAAAATAGTATATTGTTTGCAAATGACGCGTTTCATATCTTTAAAGTTGAACGATCCTCACCATCACTTCGAAGCAAACAATACGCTTATAATATATTAAATTTGTTTAACGTTAGCAATCTCCAGTTAAATAATAAAAATACCAAATGTATAAAATTTTACCTATGAAATAAAGAAAGTATTGGATGGAATTTATTGTTAAACAGAGAGGAATTGGACGGGGCCCCCCGCCCACCGAGTCAGTCATCGACTTGTAAAAAACTAAAAAAGAATACCTGCGGAGTTCCTTTCGCAGTGTCTTCTCTGTTTAGAAGAACCTCATTACAGAATGGTGGTAAAGCTTAATAGATTTTAGACTGACGTTCGATAAATGAAACGTAATTTATTATGTCGAAATAAAGAAAGTTGAATTGAATTTATATAAAATATTATTATATAAAGGTTATTATATATTTTTTTCTAAAAATTTTAATAATACTTTAATATATATATATATATATATATATATATATATATATATATATATATATATATATATATATATATATTGTATTTAGTCAGATTATATTTTCAATTTAATAATTATTTCTTAAAATAAACATTAATCGATGAATAAATGAAAAATGGAAATTTCTTTTGTTTCGTGTTCACTCACAGCTTTTAATAAATTAAAGCCATCTAATTAATCTCTAATTATCTCGAATCTCTAATCATCATCTAATTAATTGACTAAAAAACAATTTTTAAATGAAAACGAAGAAAATAAGTACTAAAAACACTGCTTTTAGTGTGGAAGGTATATTATAATAATTTAAGCAAAAATAAGTTACAAGCAGGTTAGACTCAAGCAAAGCTCTTCTAATATTTACAAAACGGCTATGCTTCGCGTAGTTTGGTTGGAGTTTACATGTAAAATTATTTACAATTAAAAGTGAGTGACATACCTGTAATTTATATAAACTGAAATAAATATAATAAAGGCGTGGGTGAGAAGTACTTTATAGAAATATTAATTAATTTTTTGATGATATTAAGAAAATTGATGTTTTCTGTTTACAATATACGATATTTAATAATTACGTATGATTGAAAAAAAAAATTAATCATAGTCATAATTTAGTTAAGAGCTGTTGTAGCACATACAAAAATGTGTTTATGTGTAAAGAACATGTGAAATATCTAGAGACTGAGACGTAATATTGACACTCACTCCATATTAAATAGATTTAACAGTGTTCTTCCATAAATAAAACGTTATACCGGATTGGGAAACTTTACATTATACTGAAAAACGAGCAGTGCAAAATAATAAAGATATGTATGCACATAGAATCTTCACGGTTGAACCAATCACGGTGTTTGCATGTTATGTTAAATATAAATAGATGACAGTAACACAGAAAATACTCGTATAGGCTTATTATTGCGGTGTCGACATTTTATTGGTGATTGATTTAGTGGTTGTCAATATCTTGAACATCGTTTGTGAGTTTATTAGCACTATTAATAATTTTATCGGATTCCTAATTTATATATATATATATATATATATATATATATATATATATATATATATATACATATATATATATATATACATATATATATATATATATATATATATATATATATATATATATATATATATATATATATATATATATATATATATATGTACCCCCACAAGTATTTGTTCTGAGTCTGTGTGTGTTCGTTATTTGTGTGTTTGTAATGATGACAGAGGGAAGCCTGATGTGGGTCTACATAAATTAAATCTAATCTAATCACACAATTTTTCTACACAGACAATGATATATGTCAAAAGAGTATGAAAACTCGCATGCGCATAACATAATGACAATTGATTAGTTCAATTCGCAAAATATGAGGCAGTCGCATGTGGCAAAAATGGAAATTAATGGTGACTACAGAATAGCATAACCTTAAAAAAATTAACAAGCTGCTGACTATAACTGTTCATACTATTACTATTCATTGAATTCATTTTGAATCTTTTGCAATTTTAGTATGTTATGCTATGCTTTTATGTTTATAGATATTTATATTTTATATAAAGTAAAAACCTCTTTTTCTCTCTGTTCAAAGGAATTGATGGTGAATGATACTTTAGAACTTGTTGTTATGGTAACTATATATATAAGCATTGGCCTTGAATAAATATAAACTGCTCGTGTAGCGAAGCGTAGGATAATGAAATAATCGCTTACCGTTGTAAAGGAGCGTGGGTTCAGGATCGCGCGGCGAAGGCCCCGGCGCGGTAGCGGCAGGCGCGGGGCTCCGACCGCGCCCCTCGCCGACCACGTCGATCTCCTCATCCGATTCATCGGCCAGCTCCGTTGCGGAAGCTGCCTTCCACTTCTTGGCCATGAGGCAGCGCGGCATGGCGCCCGCATCGGCCTCAGCGCGACCGCATCAGTAAGAAACAGTGAGAGAAAAAGAGAGAAAAGAGAAAGAGCGGCGCCCCAGCGAGCGGCGTTGTGGGCGATCGCGCGTCCTCTTGCGTTGTATAGGTCGGTTGAGAGGTCCTCGATATATATGCGTCCAGGGTGGTGCGCGCGCCGCCGCTTCGATCGATGGGGAGGCGGGTGGCTCACACCACGCTGCACAAACTTTACCCGCCGGTTACTTTGAGCAACACTTGCCGAAGCCACCCTACGATCAACCAGTGGAAATGCTGCAGCCTACCGTATACGCACACTCATAACTCTGCGCTCAAACGCCCAAACGCCTAAAACCATAACACTAATTGATCGAATTTAACGACTCCAAGGCATATAAAGATTTTATCATCGTGAAATCCAATAATATTTTTAATAATACGATAATTATTAATTGTTTACTTGATATATTTCTTCAATTTATATACAATTTGTTTTAATAAACTCTTCATTCAATAATATCGGCTTATAATTATAAGAATAGCATAAGAATATATTAGAAGAGCAAATAATTATTTGCTCCAACACCTTTTTCTAAACCGTAATGTCTCACCTCAAACATTCCCTCATAAAATGACTTATCTTTATAGCTTCTTAGTAACCAATTAACTAAGCTCCAGACGTAGATACGTGTGGTAGATTTCCTACTACATGTTGACTATTTATTTGTGTATAATAAATAAGTTAAATATTGTTATAAAAATTACACTTATACTCCCATTTGCCCCAAAAAAGGAGAAGATCAAAGAAAAAATAGCTCCAAAGAAACCATCAGAAAGAATAAAGAAAGGTCTTACAAAAACCCTTTATCAGAAAGAGCACCGACGATAAATCTAGCCTAGTTAATAACAACGCACAGGAAGATGAGAACCATTGTGCATATATGTATTTACTGTAATGATCTCTATTCATCTTCATGAAGGTTGGTTGAGGAACATGCATTGATCCCTATTGATTGAGTCTGTTTCGCACAAATTTGCTTCGCGCCAATGTAGGTGGTGGTCTATACTTATGTGACGCTTCAGGGTATGGAACTTTTTATTCCAAGCAACTTTTATTTATTACTCTGTGGTACCTGTTGAAGATAAAACTAAGCCCTGATTCGATCACTCTTGTAAAATAGCATTATACCAAAAGCAGAAGGCGTTTTAGGCTTAAGTTGATTGCAAAGTAGGATCCTTCCAAATGGCAGGTCAAAAGGAAGTATAACTTTGTCTCCAGATCCTTCGAAAGAGCTTTTACCAAAGCAAAATCAGAGTACATTGAAGAAATCAGCCACAGTAAATAGTCCGCTTTACTTCCCCAACAATGTTTGTTCCAGCTTCACCCCGTTATCGCGTTTTGTTTCCGCGTGCCGTCGAATAATAATCTCACATTCATCGCAGCGAAACGCCCGTGAGTCACTTCTCGCCCACGTGAGAATCAGGACGTGACGGGTGGTAAACCACGTCGCCGTCATTTTTTAACAAATTTGGTATATTAAAATTCGTCTTAGTGAATCCCACAAGCCGCAAAGGAAGATGGAGGTCAGCCCCAACAGAGCATGCTAAGGTAAGACACTATAGTACCCGGGGGAGCCCGATTCTGGGACGGTCGGCACGCTTGCGACTAAGCTCGCCCCTAGCCAAGCATCCATTGGCATGGCAGACCGTGGATTGGCGGAGAGGAATGGAAAAGGATAGAGAAGAAAGGAAAGGGCAGGGAAGGAAATGTGAATTGGGGGTTACCAGACTTGGAATAAATATTTATAAATCCATACATATATATTTATATATATGCGAGCATTGACTCCGCGGGCGGAGTTATATGAAAAATGAGAAACAAGGCTTGGGGACGAATTCCGAATATACAGAAATACTTGTTAGACCCATAGACCCCGCGATGCCGACATGCAGCGATATATAAGCGATATATAATACCCCTGATGAGAAACAATTTCAGAAAATATAGAAGTGAAAACGGGAACCATAAACAAAAAATAATAGGATAAATAAAACTAAATTGTAGGTTATGTACTACCATTTTATTTAAACAATACATTTGTTTCTAAATAAGAATGTCGTATAATTAAGCAGTACTTACTTAGTTTATTGCTGCATTTGAGAAATTGTACAATCTGTGACCTTAACTAAGTGCTCCTCAACTATACTTTAGTAACTGAACGAAGTTACATCAAAGAACACTGGCGTTGACTCGATAATAATAATAACATGGTATGTATCGGGTTGCTTTTTCTACTAAAGTAACAAATATAAAGTTTGCTTTTAATATAAAATGTTAACGAAAAACGAAAAAACTCAGGAAAACATATTTTTACATAATTATCTTTAAAAATTAAATTACATATTAATTTCTATAAAAATATTGTAAATTCTTATTGACATCACATTTAATTTTTATTTATATAAGAAAATATTTATCCTTACAAATTATTATGATCGTATTCTTTGTGTCCTTACGACTTCTTAAATACATAATGTTTAGTGTAGGCCATGACTTTCCAAATAACGCAGTGGTGGATGATCTGTTGTCGAAATTGAGGATCATATTTATATTCCAAAGCACTGAACAGTTAACATTATGGATATTCGTAATAATATAGGAAGTTACTATTAAGTAAATATTATGTGGAACATCAGGTGAATGTACAAGACGAATACTTTTATTCATTTCAATTTCAGAAGTTTGCGCTTCTTTGCAGAAAAACACATAAACATACAATGGTTGTAGATGAAAACAAAACAAATAATGAATACTAATTAAACGCCATTTTAAATGCTTAGCGTGATTAATTATCGATATGAAACTAATAATATATGAATGTAAAATATAACTAATTCAACATTCGCCACAGAGGATTTTTTTACATTAAAACGAACATAATAAATACTTTCTTAAAGTATTTTGTTGTTCGCAAGCTACTTGAAAAAATGTTATATATGCATGAAATTATATATCATAATTGCATAAGTCATCGAATACAATTATTTTATATATTAAACATTTGAATTTTACTGTTGTTACGAGATTAAAATTATGCATATGCATATATCTATTCGTTTTATATTAATGCCAATGATATTATATATATATATATATATATATATATATATATATATATATATATATATATACATATATATAAGTGTGTGTGTGTGTCTATATTATTAAACATTTCACTGTTTCAATAGCTTTTATATATTTATTATTAATTTAATTAACATTCGACTTGTACGCTTTTAGACGTGATGTCAATAAGAGAACAAATGACTCGTACGTAATATTTTATTTTAACTACATTTATTTAAGTAATCGGATCGTATTTAAATGTTTTTTCGTCACATACAGCGCAGTGCGACAGTGCTATATACGTTCTGTTTATGAGATTTATGTTACATTAATATTATATAAATGTGTAGAAATAAGATCAACTAGAATGGGAATAGATAAATTTTCGTTGCAGTGAATTATGGGTAAATCTTAAATTTTTGCCTAAGCAATTTATACAAGTGTTGAGAAATAGCTCTTAACCAGATTTCTCCTTGGTTAATTCATATCTATTTATAAAAATCTAAGAAAATTGTACACTATGTATTGCTTTCACGTTGTCAATTTACGTACTTAGTATTACAGAAATTGTGAATACGAGTATACCTACTATATTATTTGTAATACCATACGAAGTAAGTTATTATAAGCTTAATGAAATTGACTAAATTTTTTACTAAAAATATAAAAAATTATAGTTTCAAATATTCATAACTAAAACTAACTATATCGAGAATTTGGTGTAAATATTATTTAAAATATTTTTACACTATATGTTCTAATATACATAGCAAACATACAAAATTAACTTTTTTTACTGGAATAATCTAAATTCGTTGATAAGAAAGAGTGAAATTTTACAAAATTACATCTCAAACATGATATTTATCTATATCCTTAAATAAAATTAATCTATATCCTTAAATAAAACAATGCCGGATGCCAATATTTCATATATTAATAAAATTAAATATAAACAATTTTTTTATGCAGATTTTCTTATGTGAACACACGAAAATAGCCAAAGCCATACACAAATATTATGTTTAACATTTGCAAATTACATACATAAGTGTAGGTAATGGTCGTTACCAACCGGGTGCGTTACGATAAAATTTCAACTGTTCCACAACCTTGATGATGTTTGAAGGTGTGCTACACAAGGTTCCTTTATTCAGCTCAGAAGGAATATTGAAACAATACTCGAAAGTAATTTTATATTATTGCAAAAAAAATGTAGGTAAATACAATTCATGTAGGTATATTTTCGAAATTACTGTCATAGTATCCACTATTAACAAAGTCACTCCGATTCTCCGATATATCTGTAAAAGCTTGCGGGAAAGTAATTTGGCGTTTTGTGATACGCAGTTTGGAAGACTTGACGAATCGAGTTGACAATTTCGACTCTTGGAGACTTAATTACATTTTTATTAACGACATAACATCATAACCACACGCTCCTTCTATCAGTCTTATTCTGAACAGTTTCGCTTAGAAACTGTAACCTATACAATATAATTTTGTCTTTTGACAGAAATAAATATTGGAAATTTATATAAAACCTTTAAACTTCTTTCAAAATTACAGATGAGAATACACAAAAGTTTCTTAAAATTATGTTCAGATTATTACTGAAAGAACGAGTGTAGCCCTTAACATTAAAATAAGATAAACTACATAATTAATGGAACAGCCAAATGTTAATACTCTAATCAAGAATTGACAAAAATTATTTAAATTGACATGAGATCTTAATGGTGGGTTAGAGTGCTCCACATTATAATTCGACTTGAATGTTTCACAATCAGTACCCACTTAGAACTATATTAATCACTGTTATTTTATCGAACTTACTAAAGTGCCCATGAGAGAAATTTTCATAAATTTTCTCATTTATAGCTAATAAATTTATTAGGAGGTACAATCATTAGACGACGAAACAATATTTTTTTTATATATATCGTTTTTCGTATTTGGAATCTATGAGCATACCAGAGCAGGCAAACAAGCGGGTACATGACCTGCTTGTAAGAAGTGATTATCACTGCCAATCGTAACCTGTAATACCAGATTTATCATAAAAGCGTGATCTTTCTAAAGAGGATTATTCTTACGTCTTTTGAAAACGCAAATATTTATTATTTGGAAGAACTGTGCAGTTGGTAAAGCATAATACTCGTAGAGTTACACCAATCGTGGCAGGAAATTGTAAGTGAATGTCACGGTGACAGATCACTAATTAAATGATGAGGCTAGTAATTATATTTCAAACGAATTCAGAAGAATCATTCCTCAGAACACTTCCTAGTTTTTTAATGTGAACTTAAACTATTTTTCCATTAAATAATGTAAGACCAAACTTGTGCTTTTTTTGTCTAACACACAAGCTATCTAAAACTATGACCAAAATCTAATGGCGAAATGAAACCCATAACTATAACTATTTACACGCAGGTATAATAACAGGCAGTAGCTTTACCGGTGCGAAATGGAAAAGCTCTGCGATAACCAGGCCGCCTGCCCAGTGTGACGACTATGGATAACTTCTCCAATACATACATATATTATTTTGAAAAATGTATATAAAATATGTAATTTGAATAGATTAATTTATATATCGTAAAATTTACCGTTCGTTGAATTTTCGTACTTTGTCCGTTTCAATTTTTTAGAAAATGCTAAATAATTTTAACATACATAATAAAAATATTTATTTAGGTTATATAAAAGGAAAATAATGATTGTTAATAGTGATTGTAGTTCAATATCACACATTTAATAAGGTACTATACATATCTAAAATTATGCAAATCTAGTACTTACTGAAGTGAAATAATCTATAAGTTTATGCTAATATAATAATATATAAGTAATCTATATGTAATGTTTTATTGATTTTAATTAATGCAAATCTTAGACCAAATCCCGGGACTACTATAGTTACTGTGAGTATCTATGACGCTCTTTTGCTTTTTAAAGTTAAGAATGAAAACCAGAGTAAAAAAATGGCGAAGTGGCAGGATGGTCCAATCATATTCTCTTCTAGGTGAGTTTATAGCAGATTTGTGTTTCGTATAGCATCTACAAAACAAAACTACGGGAGTAAAACGATAATTATTAAAAGGTTTTGCATGTAATTGGCTATTGACTTGCCTATTGAATATTTCGCTATTCCATAAAAATATCTATATATGTATACCTATTTTGTCATTTATGTTGCATTCTTTATAAAACATTTGTATTCACTTATTTTAATCGTGAATAAAAAACTAGAACAATCATCGAAAATCAAAATAAATTTGCAATAATTATAATCCTATACGTTGATACATAAAAATACATAAACCAGCGATAATATAGATTATAATTTCTAATTTTCGGTCATGAATATCGTGGCTACCGTATCTAATATTATTCTTAGCAGTGATATTATCCAAACTATGATTTTAATCATTAAAAGATGTTTCATATTTCTACCATATATATACACAGTGGTGGACACATAATGAGAAATAATTATTGTAATGAATGATATATTATCAGTACAAGCTTAGTGATTACCTAATTATCAATGTTGTCCCTACCTAAAAATGTCGGTTTGATAAATTAAATATCACAAGGCTAATGTTGGTCTTACAATGTTAGAAAATCCATAAAGCATTTCGAATTCGCATCAAGCAGTGAACATACAATACATGTAATCAAACAGTTCGCTATTTAACATTACACTACGGTAGGCAACTAAAATGAAAAAAAATGCGAATATCAAAAACAACTAAACGTGTTCGTATACGATAATCTCCGAAACCGCCCAAAACGATTTCAATAAAATTTTGTGAATGGTTATCGTTGGTTTCAGCTTGAAAGATAAGATATTTTTAGGGTCACGGGCGCTGTTGTTAAAATCATTTTTTTTATTACATAGAAAAATTTAATTATATAAACTCCTTTGCAAAAAACGGGCACCACGGCTTTTCAATGGTTACTATTAATATTTTTAGTATGTCATTAGCTTAGATGACTAGAAATTTCTTTTTTAGAATTTTTTTAACACGAAAATCCTAGAATCGGTGTTTTAGTCAATGTAAACAGGAATCCATGTGAAAATGGACATTTGTATGGATGTAGTGAAATTAAGGCTACGAGTAATGTTATGGTACTTTAATATAAAATACATTAAAAAAATAAAAATTAATAACGAGTATAACTTCCCCTTGCAGCAATTACAGCATGTAATCGCCTTGGCATGCTTTCCACCAGGCTTTTGATGGTGTCCTGTGGAATGTGCTCCCACTCAGCCGTGGCTACGGCTCACATGTTTAAGCTCCCTAATGTTTTGTAAAGGTAGTTGGACACTTCGTGCTCGCCGTTTTAGGAGGTCAATGGGGTTAAGGTTCTCAAAGGGCTCCGCGTTGACCAGTACAAACAACGAATAGCGACCTCTTGCATATAAACATCTACGTCGCCAGAATGGCGTGCTCGAGCATTATCATCCATGTAAATGGTATCTTCACCAATTAGTCAGTCCGAGTTGTGCATATTGACAAAGGATTACTATTATATACCTTTGTGCATTTAGTGAGCCATTTTAATAAATACTATCTCGGTACCATAGCTGGAATTTATGCCCACCAAAAACATAAAAGATCCTCCACCATAAGGAATGATTTCTTCATAAAACACGTCACCATAGCGTTCCTCTGGTCTTTGTAATACTCGCCGACGTCAGTTCTCATTATGCAGACAGATTCGAGCCTCATCGGAGAAGAGTACGTTACTCCAGTTACCTAGTGTTCAAGATAGGCAATTTCTAGCGAACCACAATTGAGAAATACAGTGCTCACGAGGTAACTTAGGGGCCCGCGTTGCATCACCGATTACAATTATCAGCCGCTAAAAGTCTCCTCCACACAATACATAGGCTAAATTGTGTTCCTCGTACCTCTTTAAGGTTTCTTTTGAAGTCTACGGAACTGCATTTGCAGTTTCTCAGCGCCTGAGTCACTAAAAAACGGTGGTCTCGTGCTTGTGTGCAACGTTTTCTGCCAGAACCTTGCCTTCTGTGAAGGAAACCTGTGTCTTGGTATCAACTCCAGGTTATTTGGACGGTTGAACAACTCACGTTTAACCGCTGTGAGACATTGGTTACACCCCTCTTCCAGAAGCGCTATAATTTTACTAACTCTTATTGCTTTATCTGTCAAGACACAAAGATATGTGTTTTGAATCACAGGCATATGTGTTTTGAATCACAAATAAGGCAGGATGATGTGACAAACAAATTATTCTATTAAAAAGAAAAAAAAATTAGTTTTAGTTTCCTGATACCTAACAACAAACCCAAAAAAGCAGAAAGTAAGTAAAAATTCACAAACTAAAAAGGGATTATTTTTTTAAAAACCAATAGCTTCAAATTTAGGATTAACTTTTATCATACCTAGATTCTTTATTAAGCGCCAGTAACATAATTTGGCTATTAAAACAGCTTTAGAACTAAATTATTACTAATAATATAAAAAAATCAAAAAAAGTTATACCTCTCAGTAATACCTGCCTGCCTGAAATCTCATAATGCGGAAACTATATTACACATTTTTATAAAATGTAACGACTGATTTTAAATACAAAGAAAATGACATGACCCAAAATTGCCCTTTGGTTCCAGTGAATATGCACTAAAATGGCTTACGTATATTATTACGTATATTTTGAAAAATGAGGCGATAATTATTATGGCGTTGTTGTATGTCAACAGAACTCCAGAACAAACATCGCAATATAAATGTAATGCAACCACCTCCGTCGATATTTTTGTTATAAATAGGGATAAGGGTATTCTACCGTTTTCCTATAACCAGTTGTATCCAATTATAAATATGAAATGAATTTTTTAACTAGTAATTTTCACAAGCGAAAGAACTCTCTACATACTTTAAGCAAGTTGATTTACGCAAAATACGCAACTATAGACCTACTGATATAAAATAATGGTTTCTTTGTTACAATTAACTTGTTATTCAATTACCAGCTACGTTATTATTAATGGAGTCAGGCGTTACTTTGCGGAAATCCATCACTATATGGACAGTCAAAAGTTTTACTTAGCTAAGATCCGCTATTAGGAATCGAACCCGCGACCTATTTAGGTCACCATTTAAGGCCTTAAATGGTGACCTAAATAGGTCGTGGGTTCGATTCCTAATCGCGGATCTTAGCTAAGTAAAACTTTTGACTGTCCATACAGCTACGTTATTATTAACCTTTTCGCGCCGAAGACCGTATAGTCCCGTATGTATGTTTATTTTTTTACAAGTATATAATTACCAAATTTATATTTTTAATTTAGTACAATATTCTTTGAGAAGAGACGCCGATTACCGTACTTTTCCGGTAAATGTATGCTATAACGACGAAGACTGTGCGATTCCGCAAACCTCGAAAACTACCCGTCTTAATAGGAAAATAGCAAGTCGCGAAAGGGTTAAGATAAATCTACATTTTGATGAATTGTTTCATAATTGTATTTTTATTATACGTATTTTTATTTCCATGTGTATTATTCCTCCAACATAATAGAATTGACATTGCACTAAAGATGTTAGCTGGCACGTGCCTAGGGTGTATTCCAAAATCTCGGAGATACTTGACAAGTACAATTATTTTGTTGTCCTATTTTAAACTTAATGTCCTATTTTAAATCTTTATTATGAATGGTAACAATAATGAATTAAAGAAATGCCATTTTTGTCTAAAATATTTTGGGATGCACTATAGTCTGTGGCCGCACTGGTAAGGTGCTTGCCCATGTTCAAAAATAGGGTTTTTAAAATGCCTTATGCATATTTTTAGCAAAACTAAAAACATGTATCATTTTAACTAAAACATTTCTTTGTCTTTATATTATTTAAGAGAGGAGTTTCGCTTTTTTTGTTACATTATTACTAAAGAACCTGAAGTTCCTAGAACTTGACAGACACTGATAAAATAATCAACAGATATCATTGCTGTAAAAATTATAGTTGCCCATTCATTCATGGTATCAAAGCAACGGTCCATTCAAAATTCGATCATGTCATTTGTTTTGTGCAACTTCATTTTATCATATTTGCAATTTATAAAAAAGTAAGATACAATCACGTTGTTGATATTCCAGTGTTGATAAACAGCAGATCTGAATTTTTGCACATCTTTGTTGGACTCCATTTAATTGCTTTAGTTACGTATATGTATTATATTTGATTCAAATACTGATAATAGTGAACTACTAAAGAATCGGTAATATCACAGCCGTTCTTTAATTTCGTTTACGTTTGTGAATTGCATAAAGATTGTTTAAATTTTTTAAATTGCAATTGAAATGTTATGTATATAATAAGTTATGTGTCCTTTAAAATAAATTGTTTTGTACTCTATGCGTTGTTTAAAAATTTAATGCAATTCGGTTTATAAAAATATGAATCTTGGAGCGAAACCCGTATTTATAATAATTTCAGTTGTCTGTTAAGACACTTAAATAATTGAAACATTGTCTTCAAGACTTAAAGAATGAGCATGTTATTCAATTCAAAATCAACTGCAACCAAAAAACGTAACACTGTGTATTAACTCTTACACTCTACTCTTCGATACACTTATTTGGTCACAAATTTATAAAATATTTTATAACTATACATTAATATTTTATCCTATTAACACCGTGACAATCTTTGCTTTCCATCAGGTGACACGCCTGCTCGTTTGCCTTCGTATAAAAACACCGATACGATTATTATAGGGAAAAATATACAAATTAGCAGACTATCTTAATCCAGGTGATACCTCCCATAGCAAGATTTTAGACTGGAGAGAGGCAGACGGTCTACGCTGCGAACTACCAGCAGCAAGCGGCGCGGGTCACGGCTCAGTCCCCTCGCAGCAACATTCGACAAGCTACTCGCTACGCGTTACACGCTACTCGTGCGCCTAACACTGTGTCCTACTCACATTACTTTATTGCTCTCTTTGTACCACAGCTCAAAAGTTTCATTAAGTCTCTACGTATCACTGTATCTACTAACTAAACAGTCACATACTGTGACACTAACTTATCCATATTTTATTGCTACTTGAACCTTATTATTACATGGTAACATTGCAGGCTCTTGCCATAAATTGACACGGTTGATTCCGTCAAAGTCGGATCTTTAATTTTAAAATACATTTTTGTTTAAATATAATTTTTAACGTTTATGTTTAAAATTACGGAAAGGGCCATAATTATATTAGGTACATAATTATTGCTTATTTTTTTCTCGACGCCACCGTCGAAATTGTGAGCCGCTAAGTATAAAATATTTTTGTTCAAATATAAAGGTGTAAAGAAGTTCATAGAGAAATCGTTCGTTGCAATGGTTAGTAAACGTCGGCGATTACGCATCATCGGAGCGCACGCACGCCGACTCTTGGTGTTTGTTAAGATAACTCTTGAGCGCGAAAGTTTTGTGGCAACGCGTGCACTCGTAGTTTTTATCTGTTGAATGAGTCTGTAGGTGCGCACGGAGATTGGAGCGATCTGAAAATGCCTTTCCACAGGACGAGCAGTTGTAAGGCTTTTCACCTGTATGTGACCGGAGATGTCCACGCAGAAGCCACGGTCGTGAAAACTGTTTTCCACATACACCGCACACGTGCCCCATTCTATGTGTAAGTACGTGCATAGCGAGTGCCGGCATTGATACATAAGGTTTGCCGCACTCACCGCAACGCTTCGCTGCAACTGAATCCAGGCTGCGGTGTGTTTGCTTGTGTCGTGATAAATTGGAAGATGTTGCATAGCGCTTACCACATTCATTACAATCATATTTTCCCGCTTTCCCCCTCAAAGTAGTTAATGGCTGTAGATCACCATCACAATCGGTATCTATTTTTGGGATCGGATCCAATTCAATTGTGGATTCTAATTCAGAATCGGGATTTGTAGGCTTGATCAAGTCGTTAGACGGATAAGCCACAAAACTTACAGGAGCATCTATGGCAACGGTTTGAATAGTGTGAATGATTGGTTCGGGCGGTTCCTCGGCAATTATAAAGATGTTAGTCGGTTGAATGGTGTATGCATAAATGGGCACGATAGGAGGTTCTGGTGTGGGTACAACAGTGTAGACTGCAGCAGGTGGCAGAGGAGGCACGCTGTGGGCGAGAGATAGCAGCTCGTGCGCCGCTTCTGTATCGGCAGCAGACCGCTCTGAGACGGGGCGGCTGCCGATCTCGGCATATTCTGCCGCACTGGGTTCTGTTGGCAATCAGGTAACAATAAATTTGATTCGAGTACTTTAACCATATATATATATATATATATATATATATATATATATATATATATATATATATATATATATATATATATATATATATATATATATATATGGGTCTACCCCTGAAAGAATCTTTTGAATCATGTAATTTTTATAAGTGTAAAATAATACAATTAATTGAATCTCAATATTACAAATAAATTAAAATTAAAAACTTAAAGCGGCTATGGTTAATGAAGCTGTTAGATATTCTATAGAGGATTAATGGAGGTATATATTTGTTCCATCACAAAACTTTCATTTCAATCACACATTTTTTACATAGTTATTTTTTATAGGGGTCAAACGTGCAAGCGTTTCACCTGATGAAAATGAAAAGAAATCAACCCCATAGACATCTGCAACACCGTAGACAGTTCAAAAATATGCCAAACGGAACCACTGAAGCCGAAGATCGGCCTAGGTGGCACGCCTAGGGAGAGGCCTATGTCCACCAGTGAATTACCGTAGGTTGATGATAATGAACGATGATGAAAATAGATTCAAAAAATTGACTCAACACAATACGAAGAAAAAATTATGAAAGCACCGCATTGTATAAAGTTTAATTAATTTTGAGAATATTTCATTCGGGGGTACCTATTAAGCCCAACACTTGGAAATCCATTCAAATATAATATATGCATTAGTTAAAGAGATATCGATTAAGCAATATTAGGCGCAAAGTGGAAAAAATTTTATATTAAAATATCTTGTCATGTCATAGTCACCAAAAGCACATCCAAACAGGTAGAACTATTCCATCAAATAACAACTATGGCCTCCTTTGTCATAAACCTAAGTGGGTAGTTTTCCAGTTAAACTTGTAAAGGAATATAATCGCAAAACAAAAAGCTCCTAAAAGAAGCCGTTTGTGTTTAAAGAACTTGAAGGGAGGGACATTCAAAGTTCTACATGACTGTTCTTAGCAAAGGTAAACAAAATCAAAACAGCTATACCAATGTCCAACTTCCTATAAGAGATGAACAACAAGAAGAAAATATTCATCAAGTAGTTTAACAGCTTAAAACTTGGAAAAAATTATTAGTTATTTTGAAAATGTTTAATAAATAACAGTAATATGGATTTTACTTCATAAAACAAATTGACAAAAATTGATTTTAATTTATAATCTGCTGCGTATATGTATTATATCTTAATTTTAAACTGGTCAGAACGAATCTCTGTTTCTTTTACTCGCGGTAATTAAAATTAACACCATATCACTTTGACAGGTATAAATAAACACAATGGTTTATTGTTTCTGTTCGATTAATCAATAATTTATGTAACATTTCAGGAGACAGTATTCTTACGAACCCAGTACCTATTTTGTTTCATAATTTTTTAAATTCGACGTTAGCAACGTTACTACTTTTAGTACTTTCAGCGATAGTTAAGGACAAATATAAAAAATGTGTATGGGCTGAACCTAGTAGCGACTAAATACGTCAGTAGTTTTTCAATATTATTATTATTAATTTTTATTTGCCTGTTTTTTTTAATTAATATAGGATGGCTATCAACAGGATTTTAAGGTCTAATGAAACATAAAAATATGTTAAGGAAGAAATAGAAAAGAAGACTTACTAACGAATTATATTGACAAAGACTGCTCTGGAACTGAGCTCAAAGCTAGACAAACCCTGCCAACATTGGGTCTGTCTAGGTTTAAGCAGTCTCACGTATTCATTGGGCCGTTTTACTTTCTGATAACTATATATAAAGAGTTCATTGTATCAAAAATCTGGCTTTTTCTCCGATTAAACCAGAAATCCATGAAAGGATTTATAATACACCACATCAAAAATTGAAAAATAATGTATACATACCAGAATAATATTATGTACCAGATGTATCAAGCGACTGAATAATATCGACATTCCTCCTAAGAAGATATTTTAATTTCGTTTTCTTTTTAAGTTTTTTTTTTCAATAATTTTTTTCTTTATACATGTTATAATCCTTATTCACGTTTATCAAGTAATCTTGGAATAAACTTATTATATCAGTTAAAATAATTTCTTCAATATTAAATTAAAATAATGAAGAAATTATTTTAACGGTATAAATAATGAAAATGCTACAGTTAATCTACCAACTTACCAATTTAGTATTGGTAAGTTACTTCAAATTGTTCAGTTTGACTTATAAAGAATTCATATAAAATAAAAAATCAAGCTAGTGCTTCAATAAATTTTAATAATTTGAACGAAGGCAATAACTTTACACGAATCAGCTATGAAAGGTCTCAAAGCTAATATTACACTGAAAAAATCCTCGAATGTAAACTTTGATAACAAATTTTAATTTTAATGGCATGAGAATACGCAATAATTATTACGTATTCGTAGAAATTGGTACAGTATTACAAGTGCGGCTTGACTAGTGCCTTATAAAATAGGAAGAATTGGGCGGTATGAAATATTTTTCCGCTCTACTGAGCACAACCAGCTTTTTGGAGTCCAAGTTCAAAGAAACTGGCAAGTGAGGCCAGTGTCTTAATATAGTATATATAATTCGAAGTCAAGGATGGCATGGTCATGGTGTCATGGCCTAGTGTCAATGAAAGTGTGAGAGAAACCAAACCCCAATACGGGACTTGGTCTTATGAAGTTATCTCGAATGAAGTCTCTTCGACATGTGTTGTGTGCCCGACAAATCTTAACCATATGTCCAAATGGTTATGATAGACATTACCTTATTACAAATAAGAGTGTTACACATCAATCACATATTAATTTTGTTTACCGGGGCGAATACATATTCGTTTAGCAAAGTAACCAACAATAAAGTCATTTCCGGTAAATACGCCACAACACAACTTCTTATTACACAAAACACCAAGCACCAAGTTTTTAAACGAATCCAATTTCAAAGGTTCTATCTTTCTTTACGCCTATAATAAAAGTTACGTAGAATGTATTTGGAATTGGGTATCAGAAAGTAATGTTTAAACTATCCAGAAAAAGCGACCCTGATTTTGCGATTCAATCGAGGTGAAGGAGACATGGCACTGTCAATCAGGTAATGTGTCACACCATGAAATACGAGCACTCTAAGAGATCTCATATCCTCACTAAGAATATTAATCAAAGCACTCTAGGGAAAAAATGAGTTCTGCATGGTGCATCCTTAAACCTGCAAAAGGCTTTTGATGACTAGACGAATTCTCTTGGCCTGTCCAAGAGAAGTCGTCTAGTAGGCACCGCGGTAAAAAAAATATGCTTGAAGTGTATACTGGAACTATCAGGGACATGTACTTGAATTCCGGTTATGTAGTGAGGACTACTGTGGTTGACTCTAACCAGTTCCCAATTCAACTCAAGATAAATAAAGGTTTCTTTTTTACATAATGTAGTCTAGTCTGACTACATTACATAATAAAGAGACTCAAGAATCACCGCTATCACTTATGTTATTGTATTGATTGATAATGACAACAGGAGCCTTGAGCGAATATTGAATTTATGGAAAGGTACGTTCGCAAACAGCGGTCTGAAACTCAACTGGTAAAGACCGCGGATATGATATGACTAGTGTAAATACGGATCACGAACCAATGAAATAGGAAAGTTTCAGTCTTTATTGCATCGGTCGTGTGGTGTTAACAGTGACAACGAAGCTCGTGTTAATTCCGCTTGGATGACCAGGTACGTGTTGGCGATGTTGATGTGAATGGCGAGGTTATTAAATAACTTGTAATTATCTAGTCCATAATGTGAAGAAAATTATATAGGAAATATAGACGCTGGTTTTGGTCTGGGATATAAGTTTAGTCAAAGATGGAAGTTATTCTCGTAATATACAGGTTTATAAAAAATATTTTGAGCAGTACCCGTTAGAGCCGAATGGACCGCTGGGCTGTAGCAAGGTGGCGCTACACTTGCCTCGGTGGGACTGCATGGCGGCGGGCCCTCGTGACGCTGACTACCCTTTTTCACCATGTAGCACCGCGGCATCGCGGCCCACGCTGCAAAGTTTTTCGTTATATCATCATTTATATTTAAAAAAATATGCGGCTTTATTTGTCCACAACAAAAACAAATCAAATTGATAACACTTTTATTTATTTACGGTATTTTAGATACCAACTAATATTTTATATAAAGAAAACAAAATAATTTTTAACGTGTATGTTTGTCACTTCTCCTCACAACTGTAAAATGTATTAGCAATAATAAATATTCGCAAGAAATGTGAGATAAAACATTTCTTCCAATCTTAAACAACAAGGAACCTATAATTTTAGTAAGGTATCTAATACATTTTTTAAAAACACTACAATCTCAAATCTAAGTAGTTTTGAGTGTACCCTTCTTGTTTAAAAACATATTTATTAATACAATAATTTAATATATTAAAATGTAAAATTCTTAATAATAAACAAATGAATCCTCTCGAAGGGTTGGTTTAGCGAAGCCAAACTCATAGTCAATGACCATATTAAGGTGTAGCAAACATGGTCGATGGTAAATTTCTCAGTTTATCAGAAATATGTCTACATCGAACAGATTTTGCAATTGGGTTGAGACAACTTCGAGAAAGAGACCCATAAATATATTTAGTTGGGCTAGGCAGCATTTTGTCGCGCATACCTTAGAGCCTAAAGACAAAAATGTTTGAACAGTGAGACTTGCTTGTCTCTTCTATTGGTACGACAACATGGAAACTAATTTTCGATCTGCTTCACAAGCTCAAAAGTCCAATAAAGAAGAACCAAATTCACTAACAACGATTTCAGTCTTTATTGCCACTTCAGTTTGCTAAATTAAGTGGCAATAAAGACTGGAAATATTTATCAGAGAACTGACTACCGTTGATGTAGACAAGCGCTAGAGAGGAGACCAAGTCTTGGCAAATGTAATGGGCACGCCCGCGGCTAAATAGATTGACAATCTGCACAGAGCGGCTAGCAGAGACTGCAAAAATATAGTTTTGTTCGAAATCACAATAAAAATGCACTTGCCGCGAAATTGTGTTCATATACATAAATAATTAAAATATAATAACAACATATATTGGTCATTTTAAGGTTATTCAGTAGAAACGCATGATGAATTAAATTTAATATATGTCGATTATTGATAATATTATTTTCTTTGTAATGCTTAAAAGAACAAAAAGATTCAATCGCTTTTGCACAAGTGTATTAATAACTATCGTAAGTTATCATTAAAAACGTGATTACAATCTACCGTACCTGCTTTGCTTAACAATCTAAATTAAATCTCATTCAAGTAATATACCTTTACAAAGTCCTTACAATTTTTATCCTAAAGAAATAGTAATAAGAACACCGTATAACTTACGTAGAGGTGGCTCGTAGAGGCATATTGGTGTTGTATGACGCGATTGATTACTATCTGCTACGCTGCTAACATATAGAGGTTGAGGCAAGCTTCACATGCCTCCCTAACATTTCTTGCTTCGAACATATTCCTTTTCATATTCTACTTTGACTGAAATAGCCATCAATAATTTTTCGACTTTATATTTCTGGCTTCACATTTGCAACAAGTACATTTACAACAATTTACTTGCGACCTACACAATCAAAGTTTTAAAGCCTATATTTTATGCAAATAACAACTGTGCTCCGCTTCCGATTATCATTTAGTTTCACAAAACCACTACACATATATACATAATCTAACATATAACTCTAAATTAAAAGTATAATTTTATGCCTTAATTTACAATAAAAAGTTAAATATCGGAATATACAGAATAATAGCGGTTAACGTTGATGAATACCTGATATTCACGGAGCCTCCATCTGTTAACAGGTGGCCTTGGCAACAAGTCGATCTTCGCTCCACAGGTCGCGTGCGACGACGTCAGCGGTTCGGCGACGACACGCGGCCAACGCGCGATTAACGCAAGCGCGAGTTACCCTCTCCTCCCCCCATCGATTTTCAATGTTCAGTGCCTAAGGCGCAGTATTCACTACTGCAGAGAAATGTTTCCTTAGCCTGTATTTCCTCAATTCTCAAATAAGTCAGTTTAGCTTAATGCCAATTGAATGAATAATGGAATTAAACGACCGGTATACGATATTGGAAAAAAACTGATCATCAATGTATACCAATTTATGCTTGATGACTATATATATATATATATATATATATATATATATATATATATATATATATATATATATATATATATATATATATATATATATATATATATATTACACATGTAAGAAAGTTCATTTACAAAAATAAAGTAAAAAACAAAAATAAGAAAGATATAACTCGTGGCATCCAATAAAAAATCCAAAGAAGTGATTACTAATTTATGATTCAAAGTATTGTCCATCATTAACCACTATTTTCTTTTATCTTTCTGCCAGGATCTGTATGCCGCTTATTAAAAGCTGGTGATTTTTATGAAACGTTCCAATTTTTTATTTCTTCTTAAAATCGGAATATACTGGTCAACCAGGCCTTGTTGGCGCTTGGCCTCTTACGTTATGATATTTATTCTTATTTTAGTTTTAATCCAATCTTTATTTAAGTACTTTTAATACTCGTCTTTTACCTTTTTTTCCACCATTTTTTATAAATTTCCTAAGAATTTTATGATAAATAAGTAGAATATACGTATATAAAATTATGGTCTGTCATATCCTGAGTAGGTCCTACATTCACACTTGTCTTCCTTCAAATTTAAATAACCAACAAATGTAGACCATATTTTTACAGAACCGTTCTCCTCAACTAAACACAAAAGTATAAAACAATGATATTGACAAAGCATATAAAATAATTATAATAAATAAGCATATATGGACAGTCAAAAATTTTTACTTAGCTAAGATCCGCGACAAGCGGATCTTAGCTAAGTAAAAATTTTTGACTGTCCATATAGTGATGGATTTCCGCAAAGTAACGCCTGACTCCATTAATAATAAATAAGCATATAAAATGAATGATTAATCATTATCAATCAATTTCTTCATCTATTTTTGTCGTAAAAGTTTAGTTTTTCTAATATGTAACAAAGCACTGTCTTGCAAAACTGATCTCCATTCTTTTTATCACGCACATTCATGGTGTTTTGATGCATCTCAAAGGACAGCATAAGCGTAATTGAGATCTTGTATATCCATGTGTTTCAATTATTGAATAAATGTCTGAATGTGGCGACTGGGCCCATAACCACTTAAATTTATCAGGTACAGTTAACAAGTATAAGAAAAAACGAAATATGGTAAACATGTATAGTAGTCTTTCAGAGAAGGTTATAAACTCTAACAATTACGACAATAATAATGTTCAACGAAAACAGCAAGAAATCTTGAGCAGCTCAAATGAATCCTCTCGATGGAATGTTTTCACCATAAAAGTATAAATGATAGATCCAAAGTCATGGTTAATAACCATTTTAAGCCACAACCAACTATCATCGATGGTAAAATTAAAAAATGTTCAAAAGAACATCTAACTTAGGCAGTTTGAGCAAATACTTAAAGACAATAGTTGGGCTGGTCAGCATTTAGAGCCTTAAAGCCTAAAGACAAAAATATAGACACTGACAGTCCGTTTGCTTCATTTACTCGTTCGCAAGAGATATTATTTAAAACAAAGAAATCCACTGGAGAATCAAAACTACCAGCTTAGCTTTCCGAGATAGTAACCAAGAGTACCATCAACCGTTGAAGTAGACAAGCGCTGCAGTGGAGACCACGACTTGACATACGTAGTGTGGAACGGCCCCGTCTAGATAGTTTCACGATCTGCGCAGAGCTCGTGGCAGGTACTGAATGCGTAAGCCGAATAGGGATTAAGTGATACGTTTTGGAAGAGAAGAATGTTGATAATGTAAGTGTCAGTCATCTTGTTACCTAAAGTTCTTTTCAATCAATGCCATGATCTCCCAACAGAGTTATTATTTAAAAAAGTTTAAAAACATTTTTATGTCAAAATTGACGTCAGTGCCTGACAATAATACAATGAATAATTAAATGCTGTCTGAATTTTATTTATTTGCAGCCTGCAATTCATTATTTCATGTAAATGCTAATGAAGCATAAACAATCTATTCCGTTCGGTTCGAACGTGAAAAGATTTGGTAAGATTACAGTACATCCAAATTTAGATAAAAGTGGTCTCTATATAAA
>JASFAT010004700.1:0-25545 GCA_031353405.1 Baronia brevicornis | reverse complement strand
CCGCTTAACAATGCACCAGTCAAAACGGTATAGGTAGCGAATAACATGGGACCAGTGAACAGTAAAAATTCTGGGGACTTAATAGCCGATTTCTCGTTAATGACTAACTTATTGTAATCCATAAATATGTCCAAGCTACGAAATCTCTCGTATAAAATTAGGACTGCACGTACGGTCAAGACAGGCTCATGCCTTTAGTCGCCCACATGAGCTTAATCGACTCGTTGTGGGACTTTCAAGGCCGTTCAAATATCTTAAGCACTTCGATACTATCATCATCAATCAAAGGTTTATAAAATGTATAACGCATAAAGAATTAAACTTCGCATCCTGACTTTCGTGTATAATAAGGCTAACAGCCTAAACAAAGGCATCCTAAATTCCGACAAATAGCGCAATGAATTTGCTGCATTCCTCCGCACTTACGAGATCGATGTAATGTTTATACAAGAGACTTTTCTGAAACCTAGTATTCGCGATCCTAAAATTGCCATTTGCAATATAGTCCATAACGCTCTTGTGGGGGAGGCACGCTTATATATTACAAAAAGTCCCTCCACTGCATCACATTAGACCTTCCGTCATTGAACAACGTAGAAGCATCCGTTTGCATGATAGCCAGGACCAGCCACGCGCCCATCACATTAGCTTCATTTTACCTCTTCCCGACCAAAAAGATAATTAAAATAGACATCGAGGCACTCCTGAACATAAACCCAGCAGTCCTTCTGTGCGGAAACTTACACTCCAAACACGAAAGCTGGAACGCTATTTCAAACAACATCAACGGCAACTCACTGCTTAATCTATCGGTACAATTACACTTCGATGTAATTGTTCCGGAAACACCGATACGATACCCGACTCATCCGGGTCACTCTCCTTAAGTCCTCGAGATCACCTTGTTTAAAAATATAACCATAGATGTCCGGTCCATTGAATCATTCACGAACTAAATTCTGACCACAGGCCGGTCATTCAGAAACTAGAACTACCCATCGCCCCTTTTGCTATCACGAAAAAAATGATAAATTGGCGCAAATTAGCGACAAATCTAGAATTCTCTAGCTCTGCGCAATTAAATATCATTACCTCCAGCATAGATTTACGCGATTCAACTCTTACAGCATCGATCAAAATCTTATCGAAAGAGGTGCCTGCAGCGAACGATCGCCGCTGGGTCCTTCCCGGAGATCTCAGGAATCGGAATGTTTAGCCGACAGTCCAAAGGACCAGTGCACGCGCACGAACAGGCCGCATGCCCCGGAACGCGATTATAGTGTACATTTTTAATGTACTTCTGACGACCAGTTCGTTCCCGGACGCATGGAAAGAAGCCAACGTCATCGGCATCCCCAACCCAAATAAGCCCCATAATCTACCAGTTACAGACCGATTAACCTCTTCAGTACACTGGAAAAAATCTATGAGCATGTCGTTTTAAACCACCTCAAAGCATACGCCGAGACCAATAACCTCATCCCAAACAAACAATTTGGGTTTAAAGAACACCATCCCTATCCCCAGCAGGTGCTTCGCCTGACGGAACACATTCTTGAAGGTACATCCCAGTGTAGACCAATTAACACTAGAGCGCTTTTCTTCGACGTGACTAAAGCCTTCGACAAGATCTGGCACAACGGTTTGTTATATAAACTATACCACATGAGTGTGCCCAAAAGTCTCGTTCACATCATACGAGAATTGCTTAGGAATCGAACTTTCCGCTTCCGCGCGGAAGGAACTGTTCTTAATAGACGTTTTAATTATGCTTAATACTGACTCCTCGTATCTATAATATATCGCACAAACTATACGGACAGCTTTGTGTGCAAGGTAGAGCTTTTGCGGTTCTGTGATTGCGGGTTCAGAAAGTGGGCGTGCCTGCTACAGTTTATTTAAACTATAAACTACGCCGGCGGCTGTTTTGTTTCCCGGAGTAGCCATTGGATCTTATGGGGTCGTTATATTTCATATATATTATTTATATCTCGTGATATTTAATTAAATATGAATTTTTGTTTTCCTAGAGAATACACTTTTAAGCATTTATCTGTCCTGTATATTTGGTGAAGTATTGGTAAAGAGATAATGCTAGTGCCATATGTATAGCATTAGCATTATCTCTTCGCTCTGCTTCAAGTATATTTACTTTTAAAGGCCTTTTTTCCTTACTTAGATTTGTAGCAGTATCCACAACTTGTTGAACACAATAAACTTTAATATTATTAAATAATTTAGGGTTAATAACGACATTACCTTACAGCACCCAGGCCCGGATTTGAGGCGATTGGAACGATCGGGCCCAATTCCGCCCCAGCCGTATCACCATCAAAATTACTAAAATGTTTTTCGAAATTTAAAGCAAATTGCTTTTGACAAGGGAATTTTATAAATTATTCAAATAACTAAAAATATATTTATTTTAAGTTCAGTTTCAGTTCATCAAAAATTTGAAAGATTTATCGGAAAATGACAGAGCACCGGCATTTCCAAACTTGTTTATTGCTCTCCGAATATATTTAATAATTCCATTGATCGTTGCTTTTGGAGAGATATCGTTTTCCTAAAACTAATTACAAACTATCTGTGGTCGACAATGATTCATTATAGATAAAATATACGATTTTCAAACTAGTGTAGAAGAATTTACAGAACAAAAACTTATTCAATGATGTAATTATATTCAATAAAGTATAATTTTGTATTTCGTGGATTTTTTTAATGTATAGAAGTTTACCTATCTTATGATACATGACAATTGATTTATAGATATATTATTTGCATTTTATTTAAATATTTAATATCTATATATAAGGCCCCGTTACAACATCTACCTATACCTACATCTATATATATATCTATCATATATATCTACATCAACATACATTACAGCCGTCATAAAAAGGAAATTGAAAGGATCATTTCAAATCTTTACGATTCTGATCATTGTCCTGTGCTGTAACAGCTCTCTCAGCAATACACAATTTGTTATCCCACGGCTTTAGCAAGCACCGTATAACGAACCAGTCGAGAGACAAACAAGGACGCGCTTGCTATCACAACATTGTCAATCAGCTTTCATGCTTGCTTTTTCTCAACCTATTTTGGCCACAGCAACTGTATTACTACTTGTGAGATTTCACATGATTTATATTAGGTCGGGACAAAAGTATTTTCGTATTGTTCATACAAAGGAAAATATTTTTTTTTAGGTATAATTTTTTATTTATTTATAATATGTATGTGACGTTTTGATCGATTACTTGTTGCCGACTTGTGGGTAGTGCCATGATCCCATTCCTGTAGAAATTTTGAGATTTTTGATTAAAAAAATCTGACAGGTAGTGTTCAGTGTTCTTTTGAGGTTAGATTTATGCTTCCTAAAGAGTTCTGCAATGACCGAAACAGGTGGAAATATGATGAAACAAGGTCAGGGCTATACGGAGGATGCATCAACACATCCCAGCCAAGCTCTCACAATTATTGTTGAGTGGCTATAGAAGAGTGCGGTCTGGCGTTGTCATGGTTTCTCTCAGTGAGATCATGTGGTACCCAAATGTAAAGTTTTTTCTTGTACCCAGACTTTCGTAAATGACGTAAAACTGTTTTATGATCAACATCCAGTTCTTCAGCAATGTCGTAGCTACTAATATGCCGAGCTTCCTCCACTTTCTCAAAGATGGCAGTGATTTTATCTGTGACAGAGCGAACCTCATCGTTCACACTAAAATTTCCAGACTTGAAACGCTTGAACCAAATTTTGCTACTCTTATTGATACCGCATTAGGTCCATAAACCGTACAAATTTTATTCGCGGCGTTCGTCGCATTTTTACGTTTTTTGTAATAAAACTTTAAAATGTACCGAATTTCTTCGTCACATATTTTTGTTCATTTTGCTTGCTTGAAAAATGGCGGGAACTAGTTTTTTTTTTATTTATTGCATCTTCAGAATGTCACATTTATTGGTATTAAAACCAGCCAGTTACATTCAGTACAGCCAAAGAGGTTTGATTACTAATAATACATTCAAAATACGAAAATACTTTTGTCCCGACCTATTATAACATATTTTAGGAGAGAACACTTGCGGGCACAGGTGCTACATGTAAGGACTACATTATAATAGTTGTAAGAATTATTTGCAGACGGTTTATTTTTTATGTGTTCACGTTTGGAGTCAAGATATCGCCTTCGTCGGTCTTCATCTTCATGGACAGCGTCATAGATCGATCGCCTCCACTCCAAACGATTTGATGTTTGTGTCCTCTATTCCATATCCTTTCATGTGCCGCTTGACCACATCTTTGTATCTTAAATACTGGCCGCCACGCTAACGTTTTACGCTGTTCAGTTCAGAATAAAAGATGTGCTGTGCAACTCTAACTTCAGGCATCCGGGATACGTGCCCACACTACCGCAACTTAACAAATTAAATAGATCTAAAAACTAAGTAATCAGACCGTAATTAACAATAAAACATCTGGCGCAATAATATGTTTTTGTCATTTTAACATTTTTGTATTTATTTATCAGTTTTATACTTTCGCTCGGTGTGTACAGTTCCAGTAATGTAGTGCGCTATTAGTGTTTTTGTTTATTACATTTGGTGATATTATGTCAATATGCTCAAAGGAAACGAACTTAGTTTAAATAAACGTGTGCGAATCCAACTTTTTTACGAGGAAATCACAAGTAGAGATTTCAAAAACTGTGAAATGTTCGCACTGATCTATGCAATTCAACGATTCGCTGCTACCGGATCTCATAATAATATAATAGGGCCAGAAGCGGACAATTAGAGACCGTGAGGATCGAAAGTTACTCAAAAGATTCGTTAAAAAATAGAAATAATCTTCTTGAAATCTCGCTGCAGAGTTATCATTTGAAATTAAAAGACCAATTTCGACTCTAACCGTCCGTAGAACACTTCAAGAAATACTCAGGTTTAAAAGACTGTAAAGCCTGAAGAAACTCTGGCACTCCTGTAACAACAAAAAAGCTGTCTATGAATGGACCCTAAAGTACCAAAGTTACACTGAGTTTATCATTACACTAAGTACCAAATAATTAGGTCAAATATCGTGTGGTCCGGAGAATCAAACCTTGAGGTTAGAAAGTCGATTTAATTATCTAATAGCTATAATCAATATGACTTCAAAATAAAATGTATTGCTAAAAATATTTTAATTTGACTAAACTTCTACATTTTTCTATATTTCAAATGTTTGGTACACCCGGTGTGACTTTTGTCCGTCGCGCAAGTAGGCGAATAATTAAATCCAGTATGTGGCACCTACCGTAAAACAATGCAGAGGTAGCATAATGATTTGGGGCTGTATGACGGACTATGAAGTTGGCGAAAAGGTCGTATGTGAGAGCCGTATAAACTCTACAAAATACATGTCCTCGAATCGGCGTTGATGACCTCATTTTCAAAACTTTTTTGGCGATATGAACACAGATAGAATTAAATTCCAATATGCCATAAATCAGCCCGCACGATCGCATGGTTCAAAGAAAACTCCATTAAGCTTCTTGAGTGGCCTGCCTAGTCTCCAAACCTGAACCCCATAGAACATTTATGGAGTTTATTGAAGTCTGGCGCCACACTATAAAAACAGGAATGGAAAGCATTATGTCCTATATAGAAAACTTGTTAGTTCTCTACCGAAAAGAATTTCTGAAATAATTAAAGAAGAGTGAACCCACAAAATATTGATTTTATATGAATGAATAATGATGTGAACCTGTATTAACTTGTTTGAATTTATTTCGTTGTAATATTCCTCGAAAATGTTGTAACGATATCATGGGTGCTTAATACTTTTGGTCAAGACACCTCTTGTTCTTCTCCTCTTCTCTTTCCTAACTACGTATCTTTTTCTAAGTTTATTTGAATTATATTGATTGATTGATTTACTCGTCAAACCTTTGTATCCTTACCTATAGAATATAAATATCATATATGTCGACGCGAAGTCACTATAAAGGCAATATAGCGACTTAAGGCTAACTGAATAATTAAGAGTATTTTGTACAAAATCCTTATTGATCAAAAATAAGTGCAATAATTTAAGATCATTAATTTTAAGATAATTATTAAGCGTTAAGTTTAATATAATAATTAACTATCGATAATTATAATATTTGGCTAGAACGGAAGTATGTTGGTTGGTTGTTTTTCATAACAAACTTGGTTATAAGAGACTGTTCTAAATTATAAGCAGTAATGAACTTACAATTTCATTACATTTTATTAATGGAAAATAAAATGTAATGCATTGTTTTCTTTGTTCTGTGTATTTTGATACGTTTTTATTAAGATTTAAATTGAGAATTCGCAGTCACAAATCATTAAAACTAACTACTAAAAATTAAAATTACCAATAAATAAAATGTTAAGAATATTTTGATACAAAATAGTATTAGCACTTTAAAAAGTATTAGCGCTGCGAAAGCAGTTTCCTAGAACGGAACTGCCATTCTATGCGTGTAATTTTAAAGGTTTATTGTTTTAATTAAGACTTAAATTGAGAATGTTCACTCATAAATCATTAAAACTTACTTTGTTTTTTAAGCTTAGAATTACCAATTTAATAATAATTGTTTACGATATTGTATTAAGAAATAGTATTGTCGCTGTGAAAAGTATTGGCGCTGCGAGAGCATTCCCTAAAACGTAACTGCCATTCTATGTATGTAACTTAAAATGTTTTATGTTCTAATTAATATTTAAATTATGACTGTTCTATCATAAATAATTAAAACTAACTTTATAGTTATTAACCTTAGAATTACCAATAAATAATAATTGTTTGGAATATTGTGATAAAAAGAAGTATTGGCGCTGTGTAAAATTATGAGCGCTACGAGATCGTTTCCTAAAACGAAATGGCCATCACAGAGCCACGTTCTGGAACGAGACTTGGGATAGAAAGGTCGTGATCTCTTGTAGCGTACCCGGCAGCCTATTCATAGTGCCTTTTTATTGTAATTAGTTGTAACAAAAGTTATAAGATTAAAATTACTATTTTAAAAGTGAGATTTGGTTGCCTTTGTGAGTCTATCTATCTACCAGTTTATTGTTGTAATTATAGTAATTTGTTTATAACTGTTTGTAACGCCAAGATAGCGTCATTATAATTTGATCATAATGAAAGTGTACAGGACATTGGTGATGACAGCTTTGCTGACGTCCCGTGTTTAAAAATCATCTAGGGCTGAATACCCCGACATATATGAATGTAAAAATGAAAAACTTTATTAGAAATTTCATATAATATAACGAAATTTAAGAACTAGTTATTTAAGACGCAAATACATTAACACATTTTTACAATAATGTCACATTATAATACATGTGATAGAACCAACTAAAAGATAAATACAACTTAATGTATTTATCTCTCAGTTTATGTGGCTTCCAAATCAATATTCTGAATAAAAAAAATAATAAAATACACATAAACTATTAGACAAACCAGTCACGTCACACATTTTATGTGTAATAAAAAGTATTTATCAAGATTTTTGTATGTATTTGAACCATTTTACAAATTAACCATGACACAAAGGTGTCATCACATCATATTTTTTTATCAAAAAAGATTCAAGTATATCCAAATGTTCCTACAAATTCATATCAAGTTTTATGAGTGTTGTAAACACTTTTTCATCAAGACATTATTTATAAAACAAGATATATTTTATATGATTTTTACAAAGAAGTGATTGTCTCACTGGTATTATGCAAATAAGTTTGAGCCAAGAATAAGAAGCTCAAAGGCTTATTTACATGATAACAGAACTCAAAAGTAATTTCTCATGAAGTGAACACTTAACTTAGCAGTTCAAAATATATTGAACATTGTCAATATCAATAAAACTGTACATCTACCCTAAAAAAATAAGAACTATCTTATGATATACGTCACATTAAGGTATGAACTTCAAAAAATCCTTGCACATTCTTGCAGATGTTATTAATTAGCTAGGACATATATTTAGGACACCTGCATATTTCGCCTCTGTCAATAACACAACTTGTCCTTATGCACACGAAGTGCGTCTA
Organism: Baronia brevicornis; assembly: GCA_031353405.1. Lineage (NCBI taxonomy): Eukaryota > Metazoa > Arthropoda > Insecta > Lepidoptera > Papilionidae > Baronia > Baronia brevicornis. The sequence continues at coordinate 17,469 of JASFAT010004700.1, read as the reverse complement.
CGTTCATTCATCGTTGGGTTGTTCTTCGAATGGCTTTTCTTACGCGGCGTACTGTCGTATTTGGTGAACTTCCAATATTAAATTGTGGAGTCCCCTGATTTGACCCAAAGTTATATACGCCACTTTGGTAATTTTGTCCCATTGGTTGTTGCTGCAAAACAAAGAATTATATTAATTTTTATATTGTATTAATTAATCATATTAAAATTTTATCATCATTAACAGCCTGCAGCAATTCACTGCTAAACATAGGCCTATTCCAAAACACGCCTCCTAACCCGAGCTTCGGCTAAACGCGGCCAGTACCGGTACTCCATCTAACTGGGGGACACTGTTTGCCAAGACGGGGTCTCCACTGGTCTACTCCATTAGTCTAGGTTCTCCAAAAGTGTGACCATACCTTAGGTAAATAAATAACATACATAAAGTGTAAACCATATGTATTATTTATGGAAGACAAATATTATAATCAGCTTTTCACATAGTTTTCCATCATTAAATATTTTAACACGTTCACGCGCTAGACTGTCTCATCGCGCGGCGCATACCACCGGTGGCCCAAACTGGATTGTCTCATCGGGCGGACCGTACCACCGGTGGCCCGCATTAGATTGTCTCATCGGGCGGACCATGCCACCGGTGGCCCGCACTGGATTGTCTCATCGGACGGCGCGTACCACCGGTGGTATGCATTCGATTGTGCTATTAGACAATGAATGAAAATTAAAATAATGAAAAATTAACGTATTTTCATTAAAGACATTTATTTTTAATTACATTTATATTTAAATACGCATCATTAAAATAAGTTTTGTTCAATACCATAAACATAATAATACAGTATTATAAATATAACTCAAATTCTACAAAGTTAACATAATTATTTAACATTGCGCTATTTATAACATCATTATTTATTATATACTACTGAGCAAACATACAGCGCGTTTGCAGGTCTGAACAGGCAAAAATCGCGCGCCGCCAGATGACGCGCGTCATTAGTTTGAGCACCGCCTCACAGCAAAACTAATGAAAATCGATTCCGCCGTGAACGCGTTAAGTTGCATTAACTTCGCTATACACAGAGTACATGCACGGGTACAAAATTTTAGTTTATTTTACGTTTAAATGAAAAGGAGGATTTTGAGGTCCAAAGACCCACTTCGATTCGTGTGTTAATTGTACCACAAATACATGAAAAGTAACTTGGACTTGGACATTCTCTATGATAGTGTGGTACAATTCACACCGTTGTATTCTAACATTTATGTATAATATTTGATGTCTTCTTTCATTTTTTGTTAGTTAAGATTACATTTTAATATATTTTCAGAACTATTTAGAATAATGCATATGTAACTGTTCTTGAAGGACCATAAATAAAAAAAGAAACATTAAAAACATTTTTTTATACCTGTCCAAATCCAAAAACGCCCGTGCTTGATTGTTGAGCTCCAAAATTAAAACTAGGAGTAGGGGCAGCATTTTGGGCTGGCGGTTCGAAAGACGACATAGAATTTAGATTACTAAAAGTATTTGTTGGACATACATTTGTATTTCCAAATACTGAAGGAGTAGGACTTGAATTGGACTGAGGGGATCCAAAAATACTTGGTGTTGCTTGATTCTGTAATGGACTTGGAAATAAGGTAGGTAAATTATTAGAATTTTGATTTGAAATTCCAAAAACATTCTGTGTATTCGTTCCAAAAGTAGGTGTGACATTACTGGCATTAAAAGGAGTAGATGTACCAAAAGTAAATGTTGCAGGCCTTTGTAAGGGATTTGTAGTAGCATTTGAAGCAAACATATTTCCAGCATTTTTATTATCATTGGTATTAGACCAAATATTTTCTTTTTGTGTTGTAGTGCCAAAAAATCCACTTGAAGCCACCGGTGATAAAATATTATTTGTAATCAAACCATTTCCTGAAGTTAATGGGTTAACCCCAACCTTATTTACTCCTAAATTACTACTTGGAAGTCCATTTGAATTACTTGCTATAATATTCCCAATAGATAATCCATTTCCACTACCAAATGCAGGTCCCATCAAAGTATTTCCAGTACCCAATGCATTATTGCCCATGCCCAATATATTACCAGTGCTCAATGTATTTGCAGTAGTCAATGTACTTCCAGCATCCAATTTATTTGAAGTGGAAAATGTGAATTTGTTAATGCTTGTACTGGAATCAGATGATGCATTAAATGTTGCCTTAAATACTGGGTTAACATCAGTTTTAGCATTACTTCCAAATTTGAAGTTAAACTTTGGTTTCTCTGTTTGTAATATGTTTTGATTATTAGTTCCAAAAGTAAATATTGAAGTACTTATAATACTTGATTCAGGTGGATCTGCTTTAGCATCACCCTTGGTGTTCTTAAACAAATTTAATGTTGAGGGTGGCAAATTTTCAACTTTCTGGAATAATGGTATTGAGGCAATTTTTGAGTCACATATTGAAACTGCAGGTGCAACTATAGTAGCAGAAGTCACTACTGTAGACACTGGAGTATTAAATAAATTCACAGATTTTCTGTCTGCCATGGACAAAGTAAATGGATTTAATTCATTCTTTCCACTCATTTCTATTGACTGATTTATTGGTTGAGTATCATCTTTTCCTTCAGTAACAATAGGAGTAGTTTTATGTGAAATATTAGAAGTAGTTAGCTTAATTTCAGGAGAAGATGTCAATGGAGACTGATACAAATTAACTGAAGACATAATTTCATGTTTTGTTACTGGAATATTCTCTTGAATAGTTTCGTTAGATTTTTTAACAATACCTGTAACCAATTCTGGTGATTTTTTGGTAGTATGTAATAAAGTAGGATTGTTTAATGGTAGTATTGCACATTCTTTGGGAATACCAAACTTAAAAATGGGTTTTGTCATTTCAACCACTGTTTCTTTAGCTTCCTGATCTTCTTCAGGTTTACTTGAAGGTAAATCACAAGTAAATGTTGGTGTTTTTGCTATATCATTATTATTTGTCTCCTTTGCCTCGGTCACAAATTTGAAACCAGGCTCTAGTTCATTGACAACTTGTTTTTCGTTATTTAATTTTTTTTCCTCTTTTTTCACTGTATCAGTATTAAATTTAAAAGTACTATTTGAAAACATACCAAACTTAAATGTTATGTTTTTAGCTTCTTTCACCATATCTGGTCTTTCTGCATCACAGCATGAACATTTTGATATATTATGATTATTTCTAACTAAACAAATGGAACATTCCCATTTATCTGTTTGCGCCTTAATAATATTTTGTATTTTACTATCTGTTAATTTGGATGTAGCTAAGGGTTGATTTATAGAAGTTGGTATAATAGCAATTTCTTTGTTAAATTTTGAGCTAGGTTTTTCACCACATGCAGCACATTTCTCTAATGTAACTTTATTATTAATCCAACAATTATCACATTTCCACTCATGTACATTTTTATTTTCAATAGGTGTTAATTTTTTTGGATTTTTGAAACCACAACAAACACACTTTTCAACTATGTTTTCATTATAAACCCAACAATCACCACACTGCCATTTTGATGATTCAGAGGTTTGTGTAGTTTTTACCTTATTATTCAATTTGAGATCAAGAGATTTGTCACAGTTGATGCAATTTCGACCAGTGTATATGTCAGATTGACAATTAGAACATTTAGATTTCTTTGTTTCATTATTTTCTATGGACAACTTTTTATTAGAAAAGCATGGACATTGTGTAACAAAAGCTTTGTGCACTACCAAGCATTCAGAACATTTCCAATCTTTAGCTACCTCTGTTGAAATGTTAATTTCACTGTTTTTTTTCAATAATTCTGACTTGACAGTGAAATTTATTTTGTCTGAACTGTCTTTCTCAAAACTCTGTTGCGGACTTTTAAAGGTAAATTTATGAGTAAACCCATCTAACGGTAGTTCATTTGATACTTTAACGGGATAAGAAAAATTATAGGAATTGTCAGTTAGTCCGATCTCTGGTATACACATTGGAATATCTTTTGAAGTAGCAACAGAACTCATAGGGTCTTTTATTTCAGAATTCACTTTGGTATCCCCAAATACAGGAGTAATAGGAGATGGGATTACTGGTGAGGAAGATTTTGATACTGCAGGAATGCCAAAAGTAAATTTTGGTAAGTTATTTTGATCAATTTGTAAAACTGCAGTAGGAAGCTCAATTGGTGTAGGTAGATCACTTTCCAAATTTGAACACATCCCCCTATTTTGTCTTGTTTTTCTGTTCTTGATTTTTGTACATAGTTCATCAGAAGAAGGATTGTTTGCAGTTATTTTTCTGTAAATTAAATAATTTGATTATGCACTGTTTTATATACATACATTATGTATCATACAAAAAAATAGAATTACCTTTCTAAGTTTTTTTTTGTATATAGTGTATGGTTTGATGTACTGCTATGAGACATGGTAATCTGTCGTGCGGTATTTGTTGTATCCATTAAACGGGATTTTCGTTTTAATGACAAAAGGGTTGCATAACTTGGCACATGAAGCTCTTGTGTCTTATATGCTAAAAGTTAAATAATTATTATAACATACAAATATCAGAAAAATAACATACAAAAACTAACTTTGTATATAATGTGTAATAAATTACTTTGTATTTACTTACATTGAATATTATTGGTTTTAACAGATGAGTAATCTAGAGATTTATGAAGATATTTATTTTTGGAGGCATATATGTATGGTGATATTCGCTTAGCTTCTAATAAAGGTGAAGAGCATTGGTCTAACAACTCCATAACACGTCTTGTAGTACAGCTTATAGTGTTATTATCAGTACTTTTTGTTTCATTAACCAATGTAGATTTATATTGCTTTATATTTGGTCTATTCATATATAATTGATTCATATATGTTGCCATAGATGCCCCACCATACATAGTACGTCCAGGATAAAATGGTGAACCAAAGAAACTTGGCTTTACCTTGGGCTGACTTGGATCTGTCAATGAATTACTTGATGTCTTCTCTGAAATATTATAAGCCAATATATAACAAGTAAGCTTCACAGAAAACAATTAGAACATTTATTTATTTATACAAAAATTACCACAAACGGTTTTTGATGAGTCCTTATTATTTAGATCAAAAAGAGATTTTCGTTTGGTAGCCACAGAATGTCGTATTGCTGTAACTTTATGCTGGTGCTTAAAAAGAAAGGAATCCTCATCATTTCTTTCATTATTTGATTTATCATTTGATGTGTGAAGTGGCGGTGCAGGTATAGAATTAGATTCCTTTTTGAAAGTGTTTCTATCTGGTAGAGATTGTATAATACTACATGATTCCAGAGATTCTATATTGTTATTTTTGGAATTTGCCTGTAAGAAAATGACATACTTTAGGCATTAAACTATTATTAATGTTTATTACATATGCAACTACATAAAAAAAATTCCTCTCTTACATCTGATTGACCACCATGATTAAGTTCTCCTGTTGTATTCATACGCATCCGTTTAGATGGGGGTTGAATTGATGCTGGACTATCCGGAATTTCATCCTCAGAAGAAGAATCAGATGCATCTGCTACTGGTACAGAACCATTAGAATTGGAAGTATTTGGACTTCTAAACCACTTAATTATTGAGGATGGTAATAGATATGACACCGTAGATGTTACATTCTCTACAAAAGACTGAAAAAGAACCAATTTAAAAATTTATTCTGTTAAATTATGCAATTTAAATTGATGTTTTTTATATTAAAACTGCTAAAATTTGTATAAACTAAATAAATATTTTTTAAGAAAATTATTTTTATAGTAATATAACCTGAACCTTACAAATGTTACTAACTAATCATGCTAAAGTGTCTAGAAGAATTTCATTGGTATTTTACTGGAATGAAACCAAGTCATATCATTTTAGGGAATACTTTATAAAAAATGTATTATAACCCATAATTATTTAATAAATCTCTAATACCTAGAAAACTTATATTATAAAATTCGCTTTTTTTCTGCGCATAATTTTATAATTTATTATAAATGACTGGAGTAGGAGTACTGATTTAGGGTCAATGATCTCAAATGTATATGTTAATATAGACATGCTTCAAGAACTCCTAATATGTCCCGAAAAAATTTTAATTTCAATCTTTTAAACTATAACATTTAACTCAATATAAATAATTAGAAAACTAATTTTAGTATAGACTTTAAACAAAAATACATTTTAGAAGGTTTTACTACTAAAGGTAGTCCTTTAAATATATATTAAATAAACTTATAAACTTAATTGTAAGTAGAATAAAATAATGATTTATTTGTAGTAATTGTATAAGACAACAATTTGTAGTAGTTGTATAAGACAAATTTAATAATATTTATCTAATTCCCAGAAATACCAAAATGTCCACATTATGACGTTGCAAGTTAGTAAAATCAATATACCTACTCCAGTCACTATTTATGGATACAAATGTGTTTAAAGTTTAATTAAAAAACAAGATATAATAGTAGTTCTGTTTTATTATGCTAAATAAAACAGCTTTATATATAAATATAAGTTTAAGAACATATAAATATCAAGCACCAAATATTTGTTTCTATATAATGTTAAGTTTGGTTTTACATTTGTTAGAGGTGACATAAAAGAATAACCAACCTAATATTATTTCACTCAGCAAATCCTCATTATAACTATGAATTCAATTTGTTTATAGCCAATTTTATTCATTAGCCAATAATGGTATTCATTGTGATTAAAATTCAAAATGAAATGTATCATTGTTCTTTAAACACAAAAAACTATTTATTATTGATTATAAATCCTAATGATTAAAAAAAAACATCTTGAATTACACTGGTGCTTGAGGATAACTTTTGCTTCAATGATTTGGTATTTAATTGATCAATAACTTGTACTGACAATTTCATTGCTTTGTAATATACTTAGAATCAAGATTTAGATGAGAGATCCTTGTAATCATTTTTCAAAATTTGATATGTGGAAACCATAGAAATTAATAGCTTTGCAATTCGTTCTTATATGTTATTTAAGTTACATAGACAATTGGACTAAATGAAATGACAATACAGTTACAATGCTTTACATCATATTTGTAATTATGAAAAAAGATATGAGTTTTAGATTCTTGGAACTACTTACAGCTATCATCCAAACAAAGTTATTTATATATGCAAAAAATTGTCTTATTTAATCATTTAATATTACAAAATGACTATTTGATATCTGCAGGGTGAGGGAAACAATACTTAATTTTGAAGGTTCATTACAAGGGAGAGTAGGCTATTCGGTCTATATTAAATAGTAGATATAATAAATTAACAACAAAAAAGAGTTTTAGAGTATTATTAAAAAGACTAAAATAGTAAATATTTTTCAAAATAAATATAAACAAAAAAACAACAGAGCTTAAAAACCATCAGTCATCTTGAAAACTCTATTCTACAATCGCGATTTGGCTAGCATCGCCCTTATTGGTAAAAATATCTTCGCTTGAAATCTTATACATAAGAAACCTGAAAATTTCGCATAGCAGGAATTAAGTACCCACTCACAGATTTTGTTTCTGGGGAATGTGCACGTTTCTTCTTATTTTTTGATAGTCCTTTATTCATGTTGTTAAATTTAAAAACACTGGATGCTAATTTCAGGTAATGACGGCGTCACAAGTTGAATTTTCGGTTAAGTACTTAAATCCACAACTGGCTAAAACGTGACAAATATGGCGTCTTTCGAAGTCAATGGTACTTGTGAGACAATGTTGCCGCTAAAGATATCCAGTTTGTACCAAACAGTCATGAAACAAATCACGAATCACCGGTGATTTATCACATGATTTTGCGGCGACATTTATTATCGAACGGACTAAAAGACATTAAAACTACTTGATATATGTTGATATATAAACAGCTCGTGTCGGCTATCATCATGTCCTTTCTTTCTGATCTCTGATCGAGTTTCTTAATCTGTGGAGAGATAATGTGGTGACGTCCATTCTCAAACGTACTCATTCCCAATAAATTCTTAAATCTCATTCACAACCTTCTACTGTCATCGATCACTGTGCAATAGTGTAATTCACGAAGTAAGTATTATTTCATTGTGCATTCCTTTTATTATAGTAAGAGGTAGTACCTTAACTGAGAAGTAATGAAACTGGAGTCTGGATTTATAATTTTCTTTGTTTACAAAACGGACCTATTATATACATTGCGAGAGAAGAGTGCGGGGCGCGGGAGACGCGTTCGTGCACAGTATAAAACGCGTTCCGCGAATGCGCAGAATCAAAGCGCATTCCGAGAATTTGTTCCCTAAGTATAGTATTCTATAGTGTGTAGCTACAATACTCCTCCTCAAGCGCACCGGTAACTTGATAATTCTCCTACAACACGTTGCTTGAGCTATAGGTATTGTCGCCGGCTCTAACACGTTCGTCGCAGTTGTAATAGGTAGTGACGGTGATCTCCCTCCGGATGCTCCTACCCTCCTGGTCCTTATACAGGCTCACCTACAGACTCACACAGATAATCACCGGGCACGGTTGTTTCGGTGATTATCTGTGTAACATCGGACGCGAGGTGATGGCGCAGTGCTTCCACTGCGACGAAGAGACGCAGGACTGCGCAGAATACACGCTCGCAGTGTGCCCAGCTTGGGATCCGGAACAGTGGGTCTTGATCGGCCGGATCCGAGAGAGTCTCTCCCTGCCAGCAGTCGTGTCGGCGATGCTGAGCGGGGATACGGCGTGGAGGGCCGTATCCACCTTCTGCGAGATCGTCATGTCCCAGAAGGAGGCTGCCGAGCGGGATCGCGAGAGAGTGGATTCCACGCGTAGATGATGACAGCGTGGTCCCCACGCACCTCGTCACGGCCCTGCAGTAGTTGGTGTTCCTTCACCGTAAGCGGGGCCTTTAAGGTCGTGGGCACTCGGGCCCTCAGTGCTCATCAAGCGGCCTTGAGGAGGACGGTGGTTCCCTATGGCAGGAATAATCGGTTAAGCATCGCGAGGGTGTCAGGGGTAGCGAACTCATGCAACCCTCAGGACAGGCTTAGTGAGTCAGGCGCTGGAGGAGCCCTGGCAGAAGCAGTTCTTTAAGAGATCCCGGGACTCTTCGTTGGTGCCGATGGCAGCCGTCGTGGGGTTTTAGTCGGTAGACGCGCATATGCGGAATCCGACATAACTCACCGTTCCTCCTAGGGTGGCAGGGTATCCGTAACGGATTTCCCCACGTAAAAAAAATAAAACGTGGTACGCAACGGGACGCTAAGCAACGGGAATGTGTTGCTAGGCTGCTCGCTGCTCGGTCGGTCGATGGAAATTGAGTTTATTCGCCCAGGGAATTTTACTTTGATTATCTTCTCTGATCGTAGAATTACACGGTAGGGACCTTGGTATGTTGGCTGCAGAGTTTTCTTGACAGCGTTACAACGAATGAAAACTTGTTGGCAGGAGTGCAGGTCTGGATGAACGAATATTTTACTTGGGTTGCTGTGTGACTGTGGCATGGGCTTAAGGTCGACAATCGTTTTCATTTCTGACTCAATGAATAAGCATCGAAAAAATCGGCTAGAGTCAGATGAATCGGCCGAAGGTGAGCTGGGCGGCGCTTACTTCATTATCGGAGCGATAAGCATCGCGTAATCCGAGCCCGAATAATGCTCGAAGAAATACTTACAATAATAAGTATTTCTTCGAGTATTCTTCGAGCTGTTATAAAAACTCATGGAAGAATTTTTCAGAGATGAAAATTTCTATCAAAATATTGTATCTGGTTTTAGAAAACAAGGGAAAGGAGGGTGAGTAAAGATTTCACTGCGTAGATTTTTCTTAAAAGAAAAATGACGCAGTCGCACCCGGTCCCGTCCGATGCTTGACGATCACTGGATTGCATGCAATTAATCAATGGGAGACATCCACAACACCATTAATACGGGATTGCATGCGAATAAACGAATGGGGGACATTTACACCCTGTAAAGGGTGAAAGAGTGAGCCTCGGGGTTGAACCCCACTACTCGGACCTATGCTTGGGAGTCGACCGCTTCCCAGACTTTGCGCCGCTGTTTCCAACTGCTTTTAAGGCCTTTAAATTCTACCACCAACTAAACTCGGTCTATTCCACACCGGGTGAGCAGGGTTACATTGCACAACGCCATCTTATAGCCCACGCCGGAACTGAATGCAATAATAACCTCTCCGAGGCAGGCGATGAACTGGCTGATGGTCATCGATTCCTTCGAATCCTCGCTGCATGGTTGCGCTTGTCGAAGCGTCAGTACTCCTGATTGTGAATTGGGCAATACCCCCTCTCTTGCCAGCATAAAGGTTGATGACCCTCGTGGTGCCGGGGGAGCAGGGGCTGTGGGCTGCGAGTGTACCTGAGGGGCGCTTGCTCATCCACTGGTACCTACGCGCCGCTTGAGATTTCTTCTTCCTAGGCTTTTTCTTCGGGGCCTTCTGTGAGGCGGTGACTCCTCTGGGGATAGGTAAATTGACAGGCGCCTCCGTTGTGGCCCGCGAGGCATTGTTGACCTCTTCGAGAGGCGCTTTGGTTTGAGGGGGGTTAAGACACACTCTCCAATTGTCAGTGGCGGCAGCCCACGATGCTCCGCCTGTGGTGACGCCACTTGATAGTACCGATACCGGTGGGGGAGCTTCTTTCCCCTCTTCCTGGCCTCCCTCTGGAGGACAGGGCACCGCCGACTGTTCGCTAAGTACGCCTTGGCACTCTCACTGTACTGTCCCGCTTCAGCGTGTAGTCCCACCCCGCGGCAAGGGTGCAGCCTCAGTCGGTCCGGCGAGGAATTATTCCAACACACGAAGCCGACTTGCAATCGAAGGATGAGGAGGGCTGGATAAGACCACCAAATAGTGAATGCGCAGATTTTTCTTAAAAAGAAAAGTAAGATGGGCCTGTAAGCGCTGTAATCGCTAGCACTCGGACAAGTTACACTTGCAGACACCCGATCGCATCCTATGATAGACGAACACTGAGATCAAAAAATGCGCGATTGCATGCCTGCCGATGCGAGATCTTATATAAGTATCCGACTGACAGCTTACTCTGCTCTATGATTGGTATAACTTTTTTCCTCCAATCACAGAACAGATTTACCTCTATCCATGTTATGACCGTAGATACCTCGCTCGTGACCTTAAAGAGTCCGTGGTCGTACCGTCGATACTCACCCGTAACCTTACAGAGCCGGGGTCGATATTTGTAATTTTCAGGCATGTCATACCGACCCTAACCCTTTCCTTATTCTATGGTTAATTTTTATTTATAATAATTTTACATCAATTAAACATATTCGTCCGCACGATCGGCGTCCTCAACAGATAGTCATCCATATCGACGATGATGATGAATGATGTTATCTACCGCTGAAGGAGAGTTGTTGTCACCATATGTAATGGTGGTTTGTAATGTGGTACCTGCATGTCGATCTTCGTACTACATTGATAATGATATTCTCAAAGATTTAATGGATGATAATATGTACCTACAACTAAATTAAGAGGATCTCATTTGAGGAAGTGATTTAAAGTTAATTAGACTGATCAAATAATAAATAAGGGATAACTATTGTAATACTCTACGATTCCTAAGAATTATAATGACAGTAATTTGAACTTCTAAGTGCAATTTATAATTAAATAAATAGGTACTCAATATATTTACTTTCATTTCACAAACAATAATAATCACAAATAGATTATATTTAGCTTAAGGTGGTGAGTACTTATGATTACTTATCTAACATTTACTATCGAAACAGTAGCAACCCTAGCATTTTTTCTATTAACCCCATATAGCGTATCCAATGACTCCACATTCGATCCAAATAGAGGACTTATATTTTTGTGTTTTATGAAATATTTATGGTATAAAAACACTTTTTACTGTTTAGTCAATGTAAAACCAGTATTAACTCATACTCCAACATAAATTGGTTCATATTTAAAATCGAAAGCATTTAGTAAATCTGTGAATGAAAAGAATGGTTCATATTTAGTCTCATTTTATGGAATATCTTTATATTTTAACACTTGCACCGATTATTGGCCTTTCCGCTAATAAACGTTGCAAAAAATATTTTGACAATTTTGTTTTGCTTTACTTCTTATATTTTATGTAGTAGGAAGGCAAACGAGCAAGCGAGTAGCCTGATGGAAAGCAAAAAGTTTTTGTTCTATTAGAAAATTACCCTAAAATTATTTCTTAACCATTGGCCCCCGTTATAAAAGTTTTACACCGTTTCGTGAAGATAAAGATATCTCTTTTATTGAATACTTCACGTATTCAATAAAAGAGATATCTTTATCTTTATAAGATTATATCTTTATTTTAATAATATATTTTTTTCTACTGTAAACCGATTTTATTGCTGTCATTTAACCCTAACATTTGCTAAACAAATCAGTGAATGATAATGTGTTACGATGTCTAACTAAAAAGTGTTATATTCGTAGTTTTATTACATTTCGAACATTGCATTGACCTATTTCCTGTATGTGTGCTCGAGGATTGTGGTCTAGGTAGTACAGGAATACTCATAGCCACAGCACCATCTTTATCTACGAGAAAATAAATTAAAATATAAGAACAAACATTGCTTATGAATTTAATATTATCTATGTATATTTTTACACAAATTTAATTCCGATTTGACTGAAACGATTGACACTTTCATGATATCAAAAAGAATTTCATGAGGAATGTTGTATAACAATATTTACTTTAATTGCATTTTTTTATTTATAAAATAATCACCGGATAGATTTTGACTATAAAATATGAACACCATAAACTGCAAAAATAGAGCTTCTGTAATTCTCACACGAGTGTGAGCATTTTCCTTTCCCTGTTTAGACGGATTATATCGCCATTAAAAGTCCGGCACATTTCATACGACAAAAACATTTGCCTAGGTAATTTATATACAAGTTAACCATAACCAAACGTCTGCAATTAACATTGTCATTTTATTTGTGCTTAGTGACTATAATGAATTTACTTCCTTCTTCGATATTGCATTATTAAATAATCTATTGGTCATTAAAAAGTGGTCGGGGAATATTTCTTTATAAAAGAAAACTTAAATTTTAATTATAATTTGATTAATTAACATTCAGATAAAAATATTTTTTTATAATTAGGGCTTTTATGCTAGTGTCATATTTATATGCTTACGTTTAACTATGGAATCAGAACATCAACCAAAACTGAGCCCAGTTAGGGCTTTTCAAGGTACCTACTTAGTATCAAATTCTTAACTTAGAAGTAAGAGTCAAATACTTAAAAATAACTAATCTGTACCATATAGCTTTGTTTATATGACCGTAAACAATTTTTTTATTGCGATGCAGAATTGGATAGGAATGTAGAATTGGATTTATTTTTTGCAGAATCAAAAAATAATGGCATATGTTGAAAGCAACATGCCAATATTTTTTAAAATTATCAAATGGAAAATTAAAGCAAGGGTGCCTTAATTTTTCATTTGATAGTTATAGATAATCTAATGTATAACAGTATAAGCCCTAATTTGTGAAATTATAAGTATTCTTAAATTAGATTAAACACCTAATTTATCTCTCATCATATATTAAAAGTACCATAGACATTCAAATTCTCCCAGCAAAGTACTTTGTATGTTAAGGTCATGACTATGTAGGCTATTCCAAAGTTTTGCTTAACTCTACAAGTGCAGTATTATATTAATTGAGTACCAAGTTGTGAGTAGTAATTTCATTTGGTGATTTATGAGAGTTTAAGGCCTAAACCCTCATTTCTTTCCTTCCCTCACTGCTCTCTTATCTTACTTCCCTGTCCCCCCATCTAACAACTTTCTTAGAGGCAGGCATCACCTCTACATTGCCCAAGCTTGCAATTACCTTAGTAAGGTCTATGGCTACTGATGATTACCATTAATCCTCTTATTTGTTTGCTTCTTACTTGAATAAAAAGTAAACATAGTTTAAATTGAGGTCAATGAGGGATTAGGATTGTTTTAGTATCTTCTCAAACTTCACCTAACACCTTGGCAGTAGGATAGACACAAAAGAGCTTAGTACTTGTGCACACTGACTTACACACAATAACAAGTTTTTGAAATCAGTTTACTAAATCTTAACTTACCACAGTTACCAAATCTTATTTATTATATTTGTCAAACCAACTAAGCAGTAAATAACAGTATTTCATAAATACAGACTATTTTGTTTATTTGGCTTTGAGAAAGGGAATTTATCTGTTATAAAAATTTAGTTGCCAAACATTCTTAGCACTGTCAGCACAATCACAATTTTAAAATTAATATTATTATTCAAACCAAAATTCTCAGTAGTGTAATGTCTGCTTTCCGAACCTAGAGCCACAATGCTGGTCCCATTTCAGGATAAATGTTTATATGACCTATATATAGGTATTTATTCCAAATTTGGGTGTGATAAATACCTGAACTCAGAATGAATACAAAGACTATGTTATTTGTATTATAATGGCACCATATTAAAATTAAATTCATTGTTTTATGCAGTTCTCCATGGAAATAACTGGGAAGGAGATGATTTAAACACCAGCCTCTCAGAATACCATGACTATGAACCCAGGTTAGAGTTTGATGATTCTGAGCTAATACCAACTACAGGCTTAGGTAAGCTATTTTAGTCTAATGTGTAATTAAATTCATAAATATTTTTCTACACTAGGAAACACTAGAGCCACCATGACTTTAAAGACACCAATGTCTGGTAATGGACAACTTCAGGCAGTAAATAATAAAAATAACAAAATTTTATAGTGGCTTAATAGAATAGAAGAATCTATAACTTGTTTAACCTTCCTATACCCGCGCGTTTCTGAGAGACCGACAGAATGATTCTTCGATTTTAAATAAAGAACGAATAATGCTAGTTTAATGACCTTTCTAGTACTTGCCTAATTTGATACGACCTTGAAATTGACGTGACGTGTGACCAAATTCATTAAACTAGCATTATTCGTTCTTTATTTAAAATCGAAAAATCATTCTGTCGATCTGTGCACAGGTATAAGAGGTTAATAATTGTAACTTCTTTATAAGAAAAAATCTTACAAAATTAAATTTATCTGAAAAAACACTAAGTTATATTTATAAAAATGGATGTTTAATTTTTCAAAAAGTATCAGTACAATGTAATATATGTAGTTTATTGTAAATATTTTCAAAAGTGGATGCAGGTACAATGTTTTATCATTTGAAAAAATTTTTGAAACCAAAAGATGTAAAAGTTTTCCTAAATGTTTATTTCACAAGAAATATCATGTCATTATTATTTGTCTCAATATTGAAGACAAAGGTTGTATCAATAAAGAAAAGGAAATGGAACAATTTATGGAAGATAGTGATTATGACCTACAAAGATAGAGGTAATGTAAGTGTTAAGAAAAATATAAAATAAATATGATAGAAGAAAAGACAAATTTCATACCTCTTGGAGAAACTTGGGGGAGGACTCTACGGTGGACTAAAACTAATTGAAATTGTGAAACAAATGTTACAAAGAATATTGGGTAAATCATGAAAATTATTTGTTGAGTTGCTAATAGTACTCTGATTTTGAAGCTACAATCAATAACAGGTGATTGACGTACTTAAGCAATCAGAAAGATAAATTAAAGCTTAACAAATTCCACATTAATTAAGCCTATAATAAAACACTGTGTTGAAGATCTTCTATCTATCAATATTATTTCAGCTCCACTTCCACCTGAATTACTAGACATACCCAACAATTTCATAGATAGACCTACTAGTGATGGTACTATTGAAGAGAACTTTGAAGAAGAACTGGCCAGAGCTCCTGAAGTCAATACTGATGTAAGTTTCTAAATGTATGAAAAAGTTTGAAGATTTTTTACGTTAAAATGATATCTTTTGATGTCATTTTGGATTTTAAGTTTTTGTAATACAATGGCACAGCACAACTGTTCTTATTAAAATCTAAAAAGATGTTCGAGAAAGCATGGAAAATTCTAAACTTACTGTTCTCGTTTTAATAGATTTTTCCAATGCATTTAATATTGTATATCATAATATTTTACTTGCATTTCTCACTCTTTTGCATATTGACTCTTCAGCCTTAATGGTTTACTTTGTTTCTTCAGGGGTGACGGCAGGCTGTGTCAAAAATATATCCAGTTGGTGTGAGCTTCCTGCTGGTGTTCCTCAAGGCGGCATCTTTTCTCCTTTCTTATTTTCCTTGTTTCTCAAGGAGGCATCTTGTCTCCTTTATTAATCTAATCACTTCAAATTAAAAATGCTCTTACAATTTTTATGTCGATCCATCTAATGTTTGCAGTGCAATAAAATTACTGAATTATGTATGGTATCAGTATTAATGTAACCAAATGTCAAGTAATCGTTTTGAGAAGTTATAAACAGCTTTCTCAAATTAATACAGATGCTTTGCCACAGATCTCCACCAGTAATAATAATATTCCGTTCTATTCACATGTAAAAAATCTGTTTATATATTTATTGTTCTCTTACATGGAAAAATCAGGTAGAGGTTTGTTGCAAATCAACTGCAACAATGCGATTGCTGTATAACTTTAAAAAAATTCTCCTTGCTACTAAGGTTCTACTAATTAACGCTCTTATTCTTCTTTAATTGATTATGCTGATGTGTGTTACTCAGACTTATCTCAAAATCATCTTAACACATTGGATTGTCTCCTAAATAATAGTATCACATACATTTATGTTCTACAAAAATATGACCATTTATTTCACTTTCGATCCCAGCTTAACTGGCTGACTATTCGCAAACGCAGCGAGTTCAGAAAACTGTGCACGCTTTTCCCAGTTTTAAATGATATTTGTGCTCCAGTGTATCTCTGGGGGTTTCTAATAACATCTGTCTCCGTTCCAAGGATAATCTTAAACTTCTTACTACTTTACACTGCACTGGCTATCTCTAAATCCTTCGCCTTAACGGCTATAAAGCTCTGGAATGACATTCCTGTTGACGTTAAATGTAATGTGTGTGTGTACATATGTATGTCTAAGTTTATATATTGTATGTATTTAAATTTATAAAATTAGCTTTTAATTTTTTCCTTTGTACAAGCTGCACTGCCCCCAAACCAATTTTCTCAGTTTTGCCCGCAGGTTGACTGGTAGAGAATGCCCAATGGCATTATATCTGCGTATTGTACATTTTGTGCAATATGTTTAAATAAATAAAAAAATTAGAGCCTATAGGTGTAACAATAGCTAGCGATCCCAGACCTACAAGTTGAACTGGGGAAGAAATTGAGATTGACGTCTTTGTCTCGAGTCATTGTTTTAAATTTCTATAGTATTTTGGGGTTACATGTTATACATATACTATGCGGATTTTCGAATATCAAAGGAGGCGCTCAAAAATAATCTTCAGCTGCGTTTCAAAATAAAGTTATGATGTTTAGGTAC